>JADBJO010000350.1:367500-370000 GCA_016801955.1 Conus betulinus | reverse complement strand
GTGTTAAAACAGACTGTACATACAACCGTCATAGACGGTACATCAACCGTCACAGACATTCAACACCGTGCTAAAATAGCCTGTACACACAACCGTCATAGACGGTACACACAACCGTCACAGACTGTACACACAACCGTCACAGACGGTACCTACAACCGTCACAGACATCCAACACCGTGCTAGAACAGACTGTACATACAACCATCACAGACTGTACATACAACCATCACAGACGGTACATACAACAACCATCACAGACGGTACACACAACCGTCACAGACATCCAACATTGTGCTAAAACAGCCTGTACACACGCAACCGTCACAGACTGTACAGACAACCGTCACAGACTGTACAGACAACCGTCACAGACGGTACACACACACCGTCACAGACTGTACACACAACCGTCACAGACTGTACACGCAACCGTCACAGACTGTACACACACAACCGTCACAGACGGTACACACAACCGTCACAGACGGTACACACAACCGTCACAGACTGTACATACAACCGTCACAGACGGTGTACATACAACCGTCACAGACATCCAACACCATGCTAAACACGCAACCGTCACAGACGGTACATACAACCGTCATTGACATCCAACACCGTGCTAAAACAGACTGTACATACAACCGTCACAGAGATCCAACACCGTGCGAAAACAGACTGTACATACAACCGTCACAGACTGTACATACAACCGTCTCTAACATCCAACACCGTGCTAAGACAGCGTGTGGTGTTGTGCAGAGCCCACGGTGAAGGCGCTGTGCTGCGAGCAGAAGGACCTGACGTGTGACTACCGGCAGGCTGGACCCTCCTACCCCATGAAGGGCGCCATGGCAGAGGCCACGTGTCCCACCGGACACACCGCCCTGGGTAAGTCATACCGTGCGGAATGGTCAGAAAACTGCCCAAAACCATAGCTGCCATTTTGAAAAATGACTAAGTCTTAAAAAGCGCGCTCTTTCATGAAAATAAGGCGTCCAGACTTCGTTCCTCTGTTAAACTTGCGTTGAAAAAAATAGTTAAATAGTAATAAAAAAAAATATGCTGAGGCTTACCTCAGTGAAAATGGAACAGATGAATTCAAAATTCAAAAATCAGTTCGAAAGTTTCAAATAAATCGTTCCCATACTTTTTTGTCAGTACAAACTGGAAATAGATAACAGCTTATGACGTAGCGAAGAAAAAGAAAACTACGGGAAAGTGAAAGAAAACTGATAACACATATTAAGTGAGTAGAAGAACAAGTAAATACAGTACAAAACAACGAAAAGACAACCAACTCCTTATAACAAACGAAGAGAAAAAAAAATTGGAGAGTGTTCCACGAGCATCAATTGTAAGATTGACGATGAAAAAAAAAGAATTTGAAATATTTCTGTAATTTGAAAAAAAAAAAAAAAAAAAAAAAGGAGCCGTGATGACAAGAAATAACGTAATTAACAAAACTGGCTACCAAAAGACACATCAGTAATGAAAGTCATCATTCTAAGGACATGTTGATTAAAGTGAAAACGTAAACACCTATGAATAATGAAGACTTAATTCAAGGAGAGGGAAGGCTGTTTCTTGCTCAAAAATTCATTTTTACAAAAATGAAGATCAGTGTTACAAAATTACGTGGTATGTGTGATTCAGCATGTGCTTGGGGCATCACAATCAGAAAGGTACGTGTGCCTTGTATAGATCTTTAAAGGCGTCTTTCAAAGTCGACAGACTACGTTTTTTCGCTGTCTTTGAGTGTTATCATCCCATAATCCACTCAAATGTTTGGCTTGTTATTGTCTGTGCTTTTGATCGTCAGTAGAGCATAATTTATGGTTCTCATCGTTCAGCTTTTTCAACTCTCTCTCTCTCTCTCTCTCTCTCTCTCTCTCTCTCTCTCTCTCTCTCTCTCTCTCTCCGTATGCACCTATATATGTTTCCAGCCTGTACGGCCTCCAGTGAACACTCACACATCGGCGGAAGTTACCCCAACTCAAATTTGACTTCCTGTCGAGCAGTGAAAAGTCAGTCCTCCTCCAAAGATCCAAAGTCCCAGGCAGGTTAGTATTGATCTATCTCTCTCTCTCTCTCTCTCTCTCTCTCTCTCTCTCTCTCTCTCTCTCTCTCTCTCTCTCTCTCTCTCTCTCTCTCTCTGTCTGTCTGTCTCTCTCTCTCTCTCTCTCTCTCTCACTCTCTCTCTCTCACCAAATAATCGACGCACGTTACTCGGAGCATCATGAGATATGTTTGCAGGTGCTCTACAATACAACCGTCTCAACATTTTCATTGCAGAAGAGTATCCATAAATTATTAGAATGGTCTGAACTGCATATAAGTCCAGCTTAAAAACTAAATACATTGTCTCCATTACTAGACAAAAGCATCAAAATCTTTTACACAATATAAAGATGAAATCACTGGGAAAAATCATCATCAATAAATTCAGGCGTCGTTGTTGATTTTTTAAAAAGGCTGTCAAAGTCAGATCATA
>JADBJO010000350.1:357500-362500 GCA_016801955.1 Conus betulinus | reverse complement strand
GTCTTCAAATGTAGATTTGGTCTGTTTCAAGAAGGTTAGTCTTTGCGATGTCTTCTAATCTAGATTTGGCCTTGGCCTTTTCATGCAGGTTAGTCTTTGCGATGTCTTCTAATCTAGATTTGGTCTGTTCAAGAAGGTTAGTCTTTGGGATGTCGTCTAATCTAGATTTGGTCTGTTTCAAGTAGGTTAGTCATTGCGATGTCGTCTAATCTAGATTTGGTCTGTTTCAAGAAGGTTAGTCTTTGCGATGTCTTCAAATGTAGATTTGGTCTGTTTCAAGAAGGTTAGTCATTGCGATGTCTTCTAATCTGAATTTGGTCTGTTTCAGGAAGGTCAGTCTTTGCAATGCCTGCGACAAAATGTAGGTCTTTCTCAAAGCCCAGACATGAAATAGCTGTTCAAAAATTGAAGAAAATTGAACTGATTAACATTGCAGCTGTATGCCGTGTTACACACAGTTAAAACGGCACCTGTTGCCTGACGCGTCTTCTGTGTCTGTCCAGTAGCATTACTCCCACAAAACCTATTCCTGTACAATTCCATACTGGGCCACGCTCAGGTTTTAACCATCACAGCCCCGGCGCTGGCAATCCACAGGGAGCAATCACTGTCAAGTCGTCTTGAAGCAACTCACCAGAGGAGGCACTGCACTGATGATGGTATTAATGCAGCATTTCCCCAAGACACCTTCTACTAAACCCTCTATCATCTACAATCATTGCTGTGTTGCGGAGCTAGCAGGGGCGAACGTTCCCATCTAGAGCAAAACCAACGTGTCCGTCCAGTAAGAGTCCTCATAAACTTGCTGATACCAATGATTACTTTGTCACTTCACAGAGTCTGTTTGACTACAACAGGCACAATGTTCAGCCTGTGAATCTGGTTCTTAACCTTTCATGTAGTCAGTGAAAGAAAAAAAAAAAGATTTCGTTGAGAGCATTGTGCATGATAAGGTAAGTGAATCACGTGACTGATTTTTTTTTTTTTTTTTTTTTTTTTTTTTTTTTTTTTTTTTTTTTTTTTGTCCGTACTAAGAAAAATGCCTTGACCCTTACTGTGCTACTACACCCCAGTCGAGTACTTCAGTTAATCGGAGGGTATTCCTGGCACCTGTTACCGCACAAAATGTCACCACTGCACAAAATGTCACAATTGTGACATTTTTGTACCAGTTGTACACATTTTATGCGGTGAAGGACTGCACAAAATGTCACGACTCGCAGTTGTGACATTTTTTTGTGCACCTATGCCCCATTTTCGAATTCACTCTTGCACAAAATGTCACAACCTCTGTCAGTCTTGTTAGTCCGCCACTTTCAAGAAAACGAGCAGACTATTAAGTTGGTTCGGGTTTGTCTTTTTTTTTTTTTTTTGTGTTTTTTTTTTTTTTGTTCTCTAAATGGAGAAAACAGCAAAATGTATCTAAAACTTGTATAAGAAAAAATGGACAATTATAAATGCATGTGAAAATTACATACATACTGTGCATCGTACAGATGGATATGAGAACAATTGCACAAGACTAAGAAAGTGCAAAAGAGATGAGCATGCGAATCAAGACAAATCGTGTTGTTTCTGGTAGCCTCATCGATCAACATGGGCCATCTCGTCAGGGCTGTACCTCGTAAACATGAGCAGTGATATGCAGACTAAACGTATCTATTATGTATAAAATTACAAATTATAAATTGCAAGCCAGATCGAAATACGCAAAAACAAATCGTGGACGAGTATATCCATCCACACCACATCCATCCACACACACACACACACACACACACACACATTCGTACCCACACAGTTAAGAGAGAGTGGTGACAATTTGTGCAGCAGTGATTTCAAGAAAGACATAGGCTACATATACACAAATTATCACGATTGTGACATTTTGTGCAAATTGTGACAATTTGTGTAGTGAATAACTTTCACAAGACGTCATTGTGATATTTTGTGCAGTGGTGACATTTTGTGCGGTTACAGCACCCATGCCGATTTGTCCATTAGTGTACCATATTCCGTGTCTGCAAAACACTTCCATTATTCTCATAACCAACAGGCCTAGTCATTAGAGGCCACAAAAGTTGCTGTTACAATCTTACTGCTCACCGTATCGCTTTAGTGGGTATGGGGGATATGTGCCCTCTCAAAATACCTTAGTACTTTGTCGACAAAAAAAGGATCCCTCTGGAATTTGTCTTGTGTTATTCAGGGTCAGGGTAGACTAAGTACTGGCGACACACAGTTAAACTGCTGCTCAGTGCACAGACAGTTACTGGTTCCCCGTCTTCTCTCTCTCAAGCTCCTTTTTTTTTTTTTTTTTAGATCAAATCAAATTGGGATGTGCCATCTGCGTGTATTACAGATACCACGTATCAACGAATAACGCTTGTGTCCTTTAAACCTCTGTGTGATCAGAGAGGGACGGGCCCATGTCGTGCTCGGCGGCGGTGGCGGAGGACCACCCGGAGAAGGACGGCGCCGTGTGGCTGTGGCCGTGTGTTGCAGACCCTGAGTTCAATCCTTCCCTCCATCCAGACGGCTGCTGCCGGACGTGGCGAACCTCACACTCCGCCTTTCAGCCCGCTCCCTCTGTGTGCCTGAACCATGGGACTTGGTGCTGCTCTGCGTAGCTTTGGTAGCCCTCCCCCCCTCCCCCCCCCCCCTCCCTCCCACCCCATCTGTGTCTGAACTATGTGGTTTTGTGCTGCACTGCGTACCTTTGGTAGCCCTCACACACCCCCCCCCCCCCCCCCCCCCCCCCCTTTTATCTGTGCCTGAACTATGTGGTTTTGTGTGCTGCACTGCGTACCTTTGGTAGCCCTCTCCCCACCCCCCACCCCCCCCCCACCCCCCCACCCCATCTGCGTCTGAACTATGTGGTTTTGTGCTGCACTGCGTAGCTTTGCAAGCCCCTCCAGCCCCCGTTCCCCTCTACAGCACTGTTCAGCTTTGATGGTCCTGACATTGCGCTCAACTCTCTTCTGAGGCGTTCTGGGGTATTTGCTTCTCTAGCCCTGGTCTTCTTACGTTCCCCTTCTCTTTTGCACCCCTGTTCTATCCCATACTGTTTTATTCTGTTACAGACAACAGTTAAAAGCACTCAAAACAGTTGGTCATTCTGACGCTTTCTCAAACCACACTAAGCTTTTGAAGAACGCCATCGGCTGGTTGTATGCAACCAAAAAGCTTATCATATGGAGCTTTCAACGCAGAATGTACGAATAACCGTTAAGCGGTTTAAGTTCAGGACTACTGTGGGAATCATGATTTGACCAGAGACCACAAGTGAAAGCATGAGAGGTGGCAATTGAAATCAATCTAAAGAAGGGATAGAATCCCTCACAGTTGTAGAGCATCATTTCTACAAAGGGTGTGGAAACTGCGGAACTGAAAGCTGTTTTCAGTTTGATCTGGCTGCAGAGAAAAAGAAAACATCGAAGAAGAAACGTTCTGAGTTCCGTTGCGGAATACCAGTTCACCGCACACGATCTCACTGCGGTTCCAAAACAGCCAGACATTGCAGATGTGTGGTCAACGTTACAGGTTTTTTGACGAAACCGTTAGAAAGTTAAGGAGAAGAAGCTGGTGTTTTAGAAAAGAAGTTGTACGGATGGCACAAAAGACACCTCTGCATAGAAGGCTGCTAGCAGGCTAGTTGTTCTTCCGCTTCTTGAAGGGCAAATGATCATCATTCCCCATTTTCTTTTCAAACAGCGACGAACGTTGGGAACTTAGCACAGCCACGGGCGGCATAAGACGAATTTGACGAAAGTCCTTTCTGTCTGCAACGAGCTGTCTAACGGAGAAACAAAGTCAAACCATCAACCTTCAGAGGTACCAGCCTCTTCACGAGAAAAAAAAATATTCTGTTCTGGTAACGACTGAGTTACAGCCGTAAAGAACCCTGTCAGTTGACTTCCCCACCTTGTCTCTCGTCTGAAATTTTCAATTTCTCTTCCGCTAAACACGTTCGTGTACCTGCATATCATAATACGATTTTCACGAAGGATGATCCAAGAAAATACGATTCCGTTCCAAACATTAATTGAGTAGAAGTTTGGTTTTCCAAAAAGTACTGGCTTGATCACCCGTGTTTGTGTCTTAGGTTCTGTCTTCAGTGTGTCTCTCAATTGTTTGAAAGATAAACTACCAATGGTATGCCTGTTCTGGCTGTACGTGCCCCCGATGCGGCAAAGTGCGTCTTCTGTTCTCAGTACGACTATGGCCATAAGGTGTGTGGAAGACAGAATTGCGCTCAAGAGGTTCTTTTACACCAGCTAATCTCATTAATGCGATTTAAATCGACAAACGGACAGGGTTTACATTTTCTGCATGCGTGTTCTATCATAAAAAGCTCCAAAGCAAAAACAGCGAGCAGTGAAATTTTCTTCTAGGGGTCCTATCCACGCTACAACTGCTGAAGCCCACAGACTTGCTGGTGTACTGTCTCTACAGGAAGCAAGAAGACTAAATTCCGTGGAGGTTTTAGAGGGACGAATGGCCGCAAAAAAACTCCAGTGGAGTTGGATGCAAGAACCGACCTTTGATTTTCCTGAACGTTCACAGGATTATTCTAAACTGAACAACCTAGCGTCATTTGTGTTGGATGTTGTCAGTTCTTTGAAAATTGTTCCACATGATGTTGCACCATGTATGATTGGTTCTCCAGTTCCTCTCTGTTTGTTTGAAATGAAAAAGGGAATGGAGGGGGGGGGGGGGGGGTAGGGTTCCACGTTTGCCTGCATCTTCTGTCTGAATCGACGTTGACGAAATCGTTTTCTTTTTAAATTATTTACGAATTTACAGTGTTGATTCTGTTTTAAAAGGTGCCAGTCTAGGATCTGGAATTACTATTCCCAGTCCATTATCTGGAAGAAAAAATAAAAAAAAAAAAAACCGTACAATTCAAGAAAAAGATAATTCATTTTTACTGCTGAACTCGTTGCTGTTCTGATGGCTTTAAATTACTTGATTCAGCTGCCACGGACTGGAGTTATTAT
>JADBJO010000350.1:350000-352500 GCA_016801955.1 Conus betulinus | reverse complement strand
AGCTCGAACGTGTAGAAAGAAAAAATTAAAGAGAACAAGCAAAGGCCTATACACACGCGAAAGAAAAAAAAGTCTGGTGACGAATCGACAAGACATGCATCAACTGGCGACTGGTGGGTGTATGGCTTTGAGGGTGCTGTGAAGTCGGCTGAGCCTTGGTAACAGTCAAGGTGTAGGAGCAGTACTGACTCAACTGTCTGACCTGCAGACTGACTGTGGGCAGCAGACGGTCAAACTACCAGACGCACTGCACGCTGATGCTGCTCAAGGTACTGTCCTCGTCAACACAGTTAACACAGAGGTTGTCTACAAGCACGACAACACTTTGACGAAGAAACTGAATTGAAGAGAAGGATCAGTGTCTAGATTAGGAAGGGGTGGGGAGGTGTATGTTTGTTTTTTCGTTACCATGAAGAAAGCTATGTTAAGTATCGAGATTTTTTTGAATTCTTGAATTCCTTGAATGATATGCCGCTGCCTCTAAAAGTAAAGTTAATGGTACCTCTCTCTCTCTCACTCTCTCTCTCAATCTAGTCTCCTCTCTCTCTCCTCTCTCTGTCTTTTCTCTGTCTCTCTCTCTCTCTCTCGTCTGTCTTTCTCTCTCTCTCTCTCTCTCTCTCTCTCTCTCTCTATCTCTCTCTCTCTCTTCTCTCTCTCTCCTCTCTCTCTCTCTCTCTCTCTCCCCCCCCCCTCTCTCTCTCTCTCTCCCTTCCCCCCCCCCCTCTCTCTCTCTCTCTCTCTCTCTCTCTCTCTCCTCTCTCTCTCTCTCTCTCTCTCTCCTGAGGCCATTAATCGCACTTCTCCACCCTGAACATTCTCATGTTTCCCATAGCATCCTCCCCAACAGGATGATCTCGTAAAACTGAGCCCCCACATGTCCAGTCCGTTGGTGCATGCACCAAGGCAAACAAACTGACCAGCGATGGAGCGGTGGTAATGGGGGCAACGATGTGGCGTGAACTGTTGAACTCTGCTGCCTCGTGTCCAGCTGAATCCACAGACATCATTCCTACAGGCCGTTGCAGACTCTTGACCGTTACAGACTCTGAAATCGCGCGGCCAGCGTGGAAGATTCAGTGGGGCTGAAAGTGTGTGCTTGCAGGTACGAGTCCACGGTTACTTTAGACCCAAAACGCTGTACAGTCTCTGTTGCGCTCATAGCTACACCTGGCCTTTTCTCATCAGGTCAGCCAGTACCAAAACATATTCATCGCACAGTCGAGCCCTTGGCCCATACCATACCAGACTCTGAGGAAGGTCTCATGTCCGTTCCTCTTTTCTATGCAAGCACGATCCACATCGCCTTTCTTTTTTTCTGTTGTCTGCTAGACTTTCACACTCCCGAATCTTTGTGCTCTACCAATGGCGTAGAAACACGAGTCCATAAGTCATGCATCAGTCAGCTACTTTTCATGTGGGCATTGAACTGATTTACTGACCCCAAATTCCAGGAGAAAATCATCTTTTTCACATTCAAAAATTGTTGGGTTTTTTTTTTTTCACCGAGTCAAGGCGGATTTCATAGGTTTAAACTTTGACGATGCTATTTGACCTTTGCTGTGACCCCGAACTCTGACCTGTACACGCATCTCTGAAGGACTCTCTCCTCTCTCCCTATCTCTTCTCTCTCCTCCTCTTCTCTCTCTCTCTCTCTCTCTGTCTCTCTCCTCCCTCTCTCTCCTCTCCCAAGACCCCTCTCTCTCTCTCTCTCTCTCTCCTCTCTCTCCCTCTCTCTCCGCTCTCTCTCTCTCTCTCTCTCTCAAAACTCTCTCATGCTTGCGTCTCATTAATCCACTCTCTGACCTCTCCACCTCCTCTATCCCCTTCCCCCCCCACCCCTCTCTCAGATGATCCCCTTCACCATGCAGTTCCCCACTCTCTCCATCCGTTGTCTCCCCGACCTCCGGCTCTCATGAGGCCAGCCAGCTCACTCTCCCCGATGAGCCAGGGCTTCAAATGTGTGCCTCCCTGCAGGATGAATCGTCGTAACTCTTCCGACCTCTGTCTGCAGCTTCTCTTGGTCGTCAATACTCCAACTGATTCCTACAGGCCTCTGCAGCGGTGGAGCTGAATGGGGGCCGCGTCTAACAAATCGTGGCGTGAACTGTTGAACTCCGAGCTCCTCGGTGTCCGGTTACTCCAGACCTGAAAACGCCTGTCACAGTCCGTTGCGCTCATACCTCTACAGACTCTTCACTGTCTTTTCTTCATCTGTCAGAGACCATCACCAAAACATGTCCCCTCGTCAGTCCTCGGTCCCTTGGCCCATCCCATACGACTCTGTCTCTGCCTGAGGTCTCCTGTTCCGTTCCTCTTTCTATGCAGCCCGAACCACATCGCTCCTTTCCCTTTTTTCGTTCTTTCATCTCAGCTTTTTCACTCCTCACTTCCCTCCGTCCCGCTCTTTTCTATGCCGTCTAACCAAGACACCATCACTCACAGAGTCCAAAGTCATCTCTCTCCGGGCTCGCTCAGTCTCCTTTCTCTTTACTCCCGAACT
>JADBJO010000350.1:317500-337500 GCA_016801955.1 Conus betulinus | reverse complement strand
TGCATCATGTCGCAGAGCCTGCCCAGCGCGCGCACCCTGGAGGAGCACATGCGGAACGCACGTGCGGCCATGTCCGTGTCCTCGTCCTTCTACCAGCCCCGGGCCACCTCAGCCAAGCCGGCCTCCTCGTCGTCCTCCTCCTCGACCCGTGTCGTCATCAAGCCCCGCGTCCTGCCCGCCGCTAGAAAGCCTGTGGTTGTAGGGTCAGGTGAGTGTGGAGTGGTCTGTGGTTGTAGGGTCAGGTGAGTGTGTAGTGCCTGTGGTTGTCGGGTCAGGTGAGAGTGTGTGAGTAGCCTGTGGTTGTCGGGTCAGGTGAGTGTGTGAGTAGCCTGTGGTTGTAGGGTCAGGTGAGTGTGTGAGTAGCCTGTGGTTGTAGGGTCAGGTGAGTGTGTGAGTAGCCTGTGGTTGTAGGGTCAGGTGAGTGTGTGTAGCCTGTGGTTGTAGGGTCAGGTGAGTGTGTGAGTAGCCTGTGGTTGTAGGGTCAGGTGAGTGTGTGAGTAGCCTGGTTGTAGGGTCAGGTGAGTGTGTGTGAGTAGCCTGTGGTTGTAGGGTCAGGTGAGTGTGTGAGTAGCCTGTGGTTGTAGGGTCAGGTGAGTGTGTGAGTAGCCTGTGGTTGTGTAGGGTCAGGTGAGTGTGTAGTAGCCTGTGGTTGTAGGGTCAGGTGAGTGAGTGTGTGAGTAGCCTGTGGTTGTAGGGTCAGGTGAGTGTGGAGTGGTCTGTGGTTGTAGGGTCAGGTGAGTGTGGAGTGGTCTGTGGTTGTAGGGTCAGGTGAGTGTGGAGTGGTCTGTGGTTGTAGGGTCAGGGTGAGTGTGAAATAGCCTGTGGTTGTAGGTCAGGTGAGTGTGGAGTGGTCTGTGGTTGTAGGGTCAGGTGAGTGTGGAGTGGTCTGTGGTTGTAGGGTCAGGTGAGTGTGGAGTAGCCTGTGGTTGTAGGATCAGGTGAGTGTGGAGTGGTCTGTGGTTGTAGGTCAGGTGAGTGTGGAGTGGTCTGTGGTTGTAGGGTCAGGTGAGTGTGGAGTAGCCTGTGTGGTTGTAGGATCAGGTGAGTGTGGAGTGGTCTGTGGTTGTAGGTCAGGTGAGTGTGGAGTGGTCTGTGGTTGTAGGGTCAGGTGAGTGTGGAGTGGCCTGTGGTTGTAGGGTCAGGTGAGTGTGTGGAGGAGTGGATCTGTGGTTGTAGGGTCAGGTGAGTGTGGAGTGGTCTGTGGTTGTAGGTTCAGGTGAGTGTGTAGCAGCCTGTGGTTGTAGGTCAGGTGAGTGTGGAGTGGCCTGTGGTTGTAGGGTCAGGTGAGTGTGGAGTGGCCTGTGGTTGTAGGGTCAGGTGAGTGTGTGGAGTGATCTGTGGTTGTAGGGTCAGGTGAGTGTGTGAGTGGCCTGTGGTTGTAGGTTCAGGTGAGTGTGTAGCAGCCTGTGGTTGTAGGTCAGGTGAGTGTGGAGTAGCCTGTGGTTGTAGGTCAGGTGTGGAGTAGCCTGTGGTTGTAGGGTCAGGTGAGTGTGGAGTAGCCTGTGGTTGTAGGTCAGGTGTGTGGAGTAGCCTGTGGTTGTAGGGTCAGGTGAGTGTGGAGTAGCCTGTGGTTGTAGGTCAGGTGAGTGTGTGGAGTAGCCTGTGGTTGTAGGTCAGGTGTGGAGTAGCCTGTGGTTGTAAGGTCAGGTGAGTGTGGAGTAGCCTGTGGTTGTAGGTCAGGTGTGGAGTAGCCTGTGGTTGTAGGATCAGGTGTAGAGTGGCCTGTGGTTGTAGGGTCGGGTGAGTGTGGAGTAGCCTGTGGTTGTAGGGTCAGGTGAGTGTGGAGTAGCCTGTGGTTGTAGGGTCAGGGGTCAGGTGAGTGTGGAGTGGCCTGTGGTTGTAGGGTCAGGTGAGTGTGTGGGTGGCCTGTGTTTGTAGGTTCTGGTGAGTGTGTAGCAGCCTGTGGTTGTAGGGTCAGGTGAGTGTGGAGTCGCCTGTGGTTGTAGGTCAGGTGTGGAGTAGCCTGTGGTTGTAGGGTCAGGTGAGTGTGGAGTAGCCTGTGGTTGTAGGTCAGGTGTGGAGTAGCCTGTGGTTGTAGGGTCAGGTGAGTGTGGAGTAGCCTGTGGTTGTAGGGTCAGGTGTGGAGTGGCCTGTGGTTGCAGGGTCAGGTGAGTGGGGAGTGGCCTGTGGTTGTAGGGTCAGGTGAGTGGGGAGTAAATGTGAACTATAGGTTTGTACAAAACATCTCCAGTGTTGTGTGTGTGTGTGTGTGTGTGTGTGTGTGTGTGTGTGTGTGTGTGTGTGTGTGTGTGTGTGTGTGTGTGTGTATGTGTGTGTGTGTGTGTGTGTGTGTGTGTGTGTGTGTGTGTGTGTGTGTGTGTGTGTGTGTGTGTGTGTGTGTGTGTGAAGGGGAGGGCCCACCAATAGGTAGGTCAAGTCTGGGAAGTGATACTGTTTGTAAGTATTAGGTTCGTCATACACATGCATGTCTGATGACAAATGGCATCGTTGATATTATTCTTATTTACTGGACGTTATTAGGCTTCCGTTAAGCTAATCAGTATGGTGGTGGTGATGATGATGGTGACTGTGGCTCTTCGTTGTCAGGTTGTCCTCAGAATCCGTTGGTCTGTATTACTTCATGCAATGGAGCCCTATACAGCGTGGAATCAATACCAAACACTCTTTTCTCTGTTTGAATAGGTCATGACAAACTAGGTTTTTTAAGTGCTGTAATCTACTCCAAATTGAAGTGCACATCGAAAAATAAACTGGTACGCTGAAGCCATCATTGTGTAATACGAGAAAGCAGTCACGATGAAACGAGTCTTAAATTTATAAAAAAAGAAGCTGCTCTCTGACATTTGCTGCTTGTGGTGCAGAAAAAACGATTTTCCACAAGAGCGCGATACGTCAGTCTCTTCATCTGCTGTCATCTCCGTTTGGGAGTAGGGAATGACCACGCACACACACACACACACACACACACACACACACACACACACACACACACACACACACACACACAAGAAAAGGCACAAAGGACCTCAAATGGTCGAGAGAGCCCGTTTAGAAGCTTGTGTGTGAATGTGTGTGTGTGTGAATGTGTGTGTGTGTGTGTGTGTGTGTGTGTGTGTGTGTGTGTGTGTGTGTGTGTGTGTGTGTGTGTGTGTGTGTGAGGAGAGAGAGAGAGAGAGAGAGAGAGAGAGAGAGAGAGAGAGAGAGAGAGAGAGAAAGAATATTTTGTCTATTTCCAAAGGTTATAAATCAGCTGTGTTCTAGTTCATTCCTTTTGGATCAGATAGCTTTAAGGGAACGATATAGAAGCTCCACTGAAGGAGAATTTGTTTGGTCACTTAACTCTGTCGGCCCGAATAACAAAACGATGCACCCAGGCATTTATGCACAGTCCATGAAGATGCTGTGGAAATAGATTTGCTCTTTACCGGGCGAAAGAAAAAACGTAGTTTCAAAGTGAAACGACTGCAGGCAGAAAATGAACCAAACTTAAAAAGATTTACCGTTCCTCCGAACGAAAGAGACCCCCAAAAATAAAATCACAAAACACGACGCGTTTCGACCTCTTTGGTCTTCTTCGGGCAAGACAGACAACATTCAAGACAAGCAAAGCGAAGAACGAACGAACAAAAAATCTTTTTTTATCTCCCTCATATTGGCGAAAAAATTGAATGTGGAATGAACACAAGGCTGCTCGAAAGGAAATGAAAAAAGAAAAAAAAAAAAAGAAAAAGAAAAGAAAGGGGGGGGGGGGGGGGGGGAAGGAAAAAGGCCATTGCAGATTCTTACAACGGAAAAGGCCATTGCAGATTCCTACAACAAACTGCGAATAGTTTTCTTTACGGCACGGAAAGTAACGACGAAGTTGCCTCAGTACGGTTAACGTGACGACGACCTTTGGAACTGAATGACGGTTAGATCAGCTGGTGCTGATGACATGAATGAATGAGGCTGCTACTACCAACAGCTAGCGGCGAAGTGAAAAGGCTTCATTGTAGTGTATGTAGGCCAACAGCCGATCGATACCGCCGCCCAGATCAGCTGGCAGTGACTCAACGCGTGCAGTGCCGCCAGCCACACGACATTACAAACACGCCGCCCTGACGGTTGTTGTTTTGTTGTTGTTGTTGTTGTTGTTTTAAGATATAGAATCGCTGCCTGTGGTGAGAATAAGTTGCAGTAAATGTGAAGTACAGGTTTGTACAAAACATCTCCAGTGTTATGCTAAGGCCAAGAGGGAGAGACTGGGGTATGAGTGTTGGGATGTGTGTGTGTGTGTGTGTGTGTGTGTGTGTGTGTGTGTGTGTGTGTGTGTGTGTGTGTGTGATGACATTCGACATGAATACTTTAAGGCCACGCCCTGTTCAGAAATGTTTATGTCTTCTACAGAGATTAACATTGTTCATTTAATGTCAGATTCTGCGGAAAATAGATCCAGTTTCGAGGCGGTGTGTGTGTGTGTGTGTGTGTGTGTGTGTGTGTGTGTGTGTGTGTGTGTGTTTTGGTTTTGTTTTGTTTTGTTTTGTTTGAAAGAAACTGATCTCATGATATCTCTATGTAGCCACACCATTGAGTTTGACAGTGTGACAGCCCTGAAGTGGTCCCCACGCAGTCGGCTGAGCTGTAAACTACAAGAATTGAATTTAGCATGCGTTCGATTCACGATATTTAATGGGCAGATGTTACATGACGTTTGGGGTATTTTTTTTTCTACATTTTCTGTGCCCAACTAGCAATAATGTCATATCCGTATTCTCTTAATGGATGCTCAAATTTCCTGACCAACACCGCAGGTGACGGTATCTTCCGGGCCTGGCTGACGCCATCCTATGTTATGAAAAAGAGCGTAGCGTACAGCCCTATCATGTAGTCTCTGACTGGATTGGAACTATATAAAGCATCACTTTTATCGTCTTCAACATTCTTATTCTCATCGATTAAGTTTGAAAGTCTCAGATTCTGTGGACCTTCACATGAACCCTGCTCTCATGGAGAACTCGGTTTTGATTGATTGTCTCTCCACATCTACGTTCTTGGTTTCGTGTCGAGGCTTGTTCATGGGGACTGTCGTTGGAGGGATGTGGTGGCGCCTCCAGAGGAGGACCCTCCGTCACACAAGTTCTGTGACTTCGCTGTGCTTGTTGTCAGTTGGAATCTTGGTGGGTAATGTCCTGCGTATGCTGGGTGAGAAGAACAGACACCACTGAACACCGCCTACGTGACTGGACAGCAATGCACGTGTGTGTGTGTGTGTGTGTGTGTGTGTGTGTGTGTGTGTGTGTGTGTGTGTGTGTGTGTGTGTGTGTGTGCGTGTGTGTGTGTGTGTGTGTGTGTGTGTGTGTGTGTGTGGAGTGGATTTTGAATAAGGACCCCCTTATTCTCACTGAAGACAGCCTCTTTGTGTAGGCTATCATTAAGATCTGAATTATGTAGTGTTGTTTTTTCTTTTTAAATTTCAAAACTGGGTGACTGAGGGCGGGAAATTAAGCAAAATTTAGAAAAAGAAAGGGTTAGTTACCGCCAAGGACATAGACAAACAAAGTACAGGACAAACACAATGCGTATTTCGACCTCTTAGGTCTTCTTCAGGCACAAACAAATAATTGCGCCGGCTTGTGTCTTTATTTGGCATTAATGGATTCGTTTTTTCTGATTGATGTCATTTCATATTACTGTAACTAGGAACGAAGCGCAGCTGCAATAGACGGAGTGTAGATGACTACCCACAACGCAAAGATGAGAACGTCAACACACTGGCTATGATAAACCATTCAGCTGTCGTTGAACTAAATGCTCCAAAGAGGGCCATCTTACCTATCTATTCCACGCAGTTCATGTCCAGACACGGGGTAGCCTACACAAATGAGTAGACTTTGGTAATGTTGGTTGTAATTTGGATTGATCAGTTTCCTTTGAATTTAAGCGTTCACGTAACAGTGTGCATGCGCCTTCGCACACACGCACACAAGTACGTGTGTGTGTGTGTGTGTGTGTGTGTGTGTGTGTGTGTGTGTGTGTGTGTGTGCGTGTGTGTAAAAAAAAAGTTATTAAAAGTGTATCCCTTTTGCCCTACGAATTGTCATGTACCCCACCTGGATCCTAATTATATAAACGAATAGATAAACTAGGAACAATGACAATTGAGTTACCAAATCAATAAATTAACAATTTTACAAATAAATACTCAGTGAACTATGCAATAAACTTTACATACAGATTGAAGAACAGAATAATTGTTTAAGTATGCTAGATAAAGACAAAGGAGTCGATCCATCAGTGAAACCATCAATACCCAATTTCTTAAAAATGTCTTTTGTTTTTGAACAACGTGTCAATATATGATTGACACTTAAGGATTCACCGCACATACATCTGACATTGTTACAATATTTTGTTTTGATTGAATTTAAACGAAGTCTATGAATAAGACTCTCAATCTCTCTAGATGAGCAGATAAAACGCTTGGATGGTCTGTTTTTGTTGTCTCTCGTCATGTTGATTAAAAACAATACGACTATACTGTATGTCTGTATTTAACAATAAGATTTTAGCGTTTTCATGAGATTTTCTATTAATGATTGAATAGCATTCTGTTAAATCTAATGGAACATTAACGGACACAGCATCATTACTATTTTGGGCTGCTTGTTTTGCAGCTCGATCTACTCTTTCGTTTCCATTTATTCCGCAGTGAGAAGGCACCCAGCAAAAAGTCACAGTAATTCCTTTGATTGAAAGAAGGTGTATTAAATGATTTATTTCAATTATCATATCTTGGCGTATGCGTGAATTGGGCGACTTTATCGAAAGAAGAGCTGCTTTCGAATCCGCACATATTAAAAGTTGACTGTTGTTAATGGGAAAAGTTAGTATGAAATCCAAGGATTTCAATATAGCAAATAGTTCTGCACTGTATATAGATAAGTTGTTACCAAGACAAAATAACTTTTGAATGTGTAAACTAGGGATTACGAAGGCTGCTCCTGAATTTGAATTATCAAGCACTGAACCATCCGTATATATTTTTAAATGATTATTGTAATTATTTTCTAAATGAGAGCATACGTGAGTTTTTAAAAGATTAGGCGAGTCATTTTTTGATAAATCTGTGTATTCTGTATCAAAGATTGCTGTTGATTGTTCCCATTTTGGCACTGGAGAAAACGTTGGATTTTTAGCAATGTTATTTTGATCTATATTAGTTTCACTCAGAAGATCGCATGAATAAGCACAGATAGATTTTTGTTGAGAGTATGTTTTGAGCACGCTTTCCAAAGTCCTTTTTCGAATCTAAGCATACCTCTTGAGAACAAAAATTTTTTCGTGACAAACTTTTCAAAACAAACTTTGAAGCAGAAGCTTTTCGGAAGTCTGTGAGTGGTAAGACACCTACCTCATTGTATGTCCCTAAATTTGATGTATGTGTGTGTGTGTGTGTGTGTGTGTGTGTGTGTGTGTGTGTGTGTGTGTGTGTGTAAGGTGTGTGAGTGTGTGTGTGTGTGTGTGTGTGTGTGTGTGTGTGTGTGTGTGTGTGTGTGTGTGTGTTCGTACAATGTGTGTGTGTGTGTGTGTGTGTGTGTGTGTGTGTGTGTGTGTGTGTGTGTGTGTGTGTGTGTGTGTGTGTGTGTGTGTGTGTGTGTGTGTGTGTGAGGTGTGTGTGTGTGTGTGTGTGTGTGTGTGTGTGTGTGTGTGTGTGTGTGGGTGTGTGTGTGTGTGTGTGTGTTTGTTACAAAATGTGTGTGTGTGTGTGTTGTTCGTTACAATGTGTGTGTGTGTGTGTGTGTGTGTGTGTGTGTGTGTGTGTGTGTGTGTGTGTGTGTGTGTGTGTGTGTGTGTGTGTGTGTGTGTGAGGGGTGTGTGGGGGGGGGGGGGGGTTGTATGCGCACAGCCTTCCGCTCATCACCCACCCCTTTCCAACAACAACAATTTTTTTTCAATTTTTTTAAATGAATAATTTGTGTAGTATTCTTTGTTCAGACACAGAGGGAGGCCCGGTGACAACAAACGATCGCAATTTCTCTCTCTCTCTCTCTCTCTCTCTCTCTCTCTCTCTCTCTCTGAAAACAAGTGACCTATAACTCTTTCCTGCCAGCCATTTGCTGTTAACTTCACTGTATTACTCCCGTGTGCGAGGACATACGGAGATCTTACGATTTTACGTGTTTTTGTTAACCTTTGATTTGATACACACTTTTTGTTTGCAAGGAAAGGAAAAGGTAAATGTTATTGTTCTGTTACCCCCCTTCCCCCCTCCCTTGTTAAAAGACCTTTATGGTAATGACAATAAAATATCAAAGTGTCAAAGTCTCTCTCTCTCTCTCTCTCTCTCTCTCTCTCTCTCTCTCTCTCAAGAAACAAAGACGTGCAAAGAAATAGACCATGCACTCACAACCTGTTTTTCATTCTCAGGGGAACCAAGCACCCACCCGGTCCCTTCCTCCTCCGCCTCCTCCCCAGGCCCCACCACGGCCATCAAGATTCCTCAGGACGAATCAGCCGCCGCCGCCGCCCCCGGCCTCCTCGCCAACGGAGTCCCTTCCAACTCCTACAGCTACGACGGCGGCTTCTTCGTCACGGCCAACAACTCGCAGAAGGACTTCTTCGTCATCGACCCGGAGTGGGTGAGCGAGGAGGAGGCTATCAAGAGGCTGCCCGAGGACAAGCTGGGCCGGAAGAAGAAGGGCGGCAAGGGGGGCCCCTAAAGTCCATCACCGCCAAGACCTACAAGAGGAGCAAGTCGGCTCCGCCCTCCAACCACCGGATTAGTCAGAATCCCATCACGTGGCAGGAGTGAAGGGGAAGTAACCGGAGGGGGAGGGAGGGCGGAGTTATCATGGTGACGCCTTCTACCAAGCTCCGCCCCGTTTAGTGGGGGGTGTAACGTCAGCCCGTGTCACGCCGGGAAATTCAAATCCGTCAATCAATCTGCTGCATGATTGGATGGAGGTAGGGGGTGAAGGTCGTGTGGGTGGGGTTGGGGGGGGGGGGGGGGAAGGGTAAGAATCGTGAAGGAATGGAGTAGGGAAAGCGCAGAGATCGAGGTCAACACTCCTTCCACCAGCTCCGTCCTTAGCAGGGCCACTCAGGTGAGCGTGTGACGACGTGCCGTTCGAAAATTCAAATCTGTCAGTTTCGAATCTGCTGCAGCATTACATTGGGGGTAAGGGGAGGTAAAAGGGCGTACTTGAAGGATGTGGCGCATTCCTGTCTACTAAAAACAAGGTTCTAGCTCTTCACTTTCCCATAACTTTTATGGTAGGCTGTATATCCGGTTTACCATCTATAAGTCGTTTTCACCTTTAGAAAAAAAAAAGAAGAAGAAAAAGAACACACACACACACACACACACACACACACACACACACACAGAGGCTTACACACACACACACACACACACACACACACACCGTGAAGTTGGCGCTTAGTAAACTATGTGCGAGTGGTGAATGAAATCTTGTGTTCGTTTCATTCTAAGTACTGCACAGCCGGCTTGAGGAGGAATGGGGGGGGGGGGGGGGGGGGGGGGGGAGGGGAGCGGGGGGGGGGGGGGAGTTCTCTGCAGTTTGGATCGTTACAGAAAGTCAAAAATGATTTTTAATTCGGAAACAATCCACCAGGCTTTGGGGACTGAATGTACGTGTGGCTGGCAGTGGCAGACTTGGGAGAGGCAGTACATTGACGTACCAACCCCCCTCCCTCTGCATCTCTAGTGCACATAACGGCGACAGACGGTGGGGGCCTGGGAGATTGTCGGCCGTCGCATGGAAGTCAGGAACCATGTAGCACGGCCAGGGAACCAACAGAGGGCGCTGCTGCTGTCAGATCCGGCGTTGGCAGAAAGGCTGACCCTGGAGGACCGCGAACATTGTGCTGTGCCGTTGTTGTTGTCAAACTTCAGCTAAATGCTTCTACACATGGGGGAGGGGAAGGGATGGCAGGGGGGGGAGGGGTACGGGTGTGTGAGGATGAGGGAGAGAGAGAGAGAGAGAGAGGGGGGGGGGGGGGCTTTCAAACCGTTGTCTGCCTCACTGCGATGTCGTGTTATGTTTAAGAGCATTTTGCAGTTTGGTCGTTGGGCTGGTTTTGTGTGTGTGTGTGTGTGTGTGTGTGTGTGTGTGTGTGTGTGTGTTTAAATTACCGTGAACACTAAGTTAACTTAATTTTGGCTGTTCACATCGGTCAGGGTACACACAAAGCTGCATAGTTCGTTGTGAAAATTAGCCCCAAAACGTAAGGTTTTCTTGTTTTGTGAATGACATACACGCACGCACGCACGCACGCACACACACACACACACACACACACACACACACACACACACACACACACACACAGTTTTACATTTTCTCGCGAAAATTAATGGAGATGGGAGTGGGATACGAAGTAGAACAACGGTAGAAAAGTGCTCCTCCAGATTTTCTTTACAGAAGTCCTACGTCTCGTTTATCTATTGTCAAAAATCGTTAGGCCTGTCAGTGATAGAACGATGCTGAAGCCACTGGTTATAAACACAGTGTTTTAGTCTCTTGAAAAACAGCAACAATAACAACACAAAAGCGGAGAACAAAGAGTTTATATACCATCAACACGTTTGCATTTGAATATTTGACAAAAAAAAAAAAAACTATTTCCGTGCATCTGCAAGAACACTATGAACGAGGGGTGATTAGTGTTGGAGTCCAGTATATGTGTGTGTTGGGTTGGTTGTAGGAGAGACGGTGAGGAAAGACTCACTGACCGCGGGGAAAGTCCCTGTTGACGACGGGAAAGACTGTGACCTGGGATTCTCTTCAGAGAGCACATAAGACCTCATGGGGAAAGCTTGGCCATGTCTGGAGTTGCACTGTCTTCACCTGTCTGCGGAACAGCAACAACGAGCAAGGGTACAGGATTGCACACAGCAGTTGCTTGACGGTGGCGTTTTTTGACGGTGGGCTGTGCTGCAGCCATGAAAGATGGGCTGGTACCCCCGTGAAGGGAACGCTCCCGTGAAGGTTCTGCTGCGTCACATCCGGTGGCCATTACACAACGGCATCTGTCAAGGAGCAATTATGTCCCTTCACGTGTCAGTGGAATGCCCTGTGCGTGCCTGCACCCTATGTGAACACTGTGCAGGTTTCCCAGGGTGGTGCAGGATTGCTCCCAGCTGGTGTGTTCGGCAGTTGAGGACAGTACTTTCAGGTGTATCTTTTTTTACTTTCTTGTTGGACTGTAGATCAAGAAGGGTCGTCTCCCAACTGCTGTTTTGCAATGAAGTAGGCTGTAACAAGAAGTGTGTGAGCTATGCACCTTTTATCAAACGTATTTTGAACAGTGACCAAGGCGCAGACTGCTTCAAGTCAGTGCTGGGGCGGGTGCTTCGCATCCTGTGCAACAGAACGATGAAGCAGACACAGTATTGTCTTTGGTTCAGCTGGGGTGCGTGCGTTCAGTCGGCACAACTTCCCCTACTTTTTCTTAACTAATCTCCTACTTTTGCCAGCCTGTGCATACCATTATGATTTTGTAAATGAAGGGGGAGGCAAAAAAAAAAAAACTGAAAAAAATAGTTCTGGATGAACAGTTTTAAAAGGTTCAGGTTGAAGATGAAAGTTCCACAGCTCTGTGTCCGTAAGGGCAGTGAACTATGAGAGATTTATTGCGCCCAGGGCACGGCATCACAAAAGCGGGGCTCATCGCTTTCTTTCCACCACTGGAACTTGCCCTAAGCTGAATCAGGTACCCCTTTCTCCTGCTGGGTGGACAGAAAGAGGTTTTTTTGACCCTTAAAAATCCGACACCAAGGGCTCATAACTGTCAGCTCCACTGGCCAAAGTTCTCATTCGATTACGGGCCCTCTCCTTCAACAGTAGACGTAGGTAAGAAAAATGATAAACTGACAACGCACTTTCTCATCTCCGAGCAGGACGTGATGAGGAGGAGAGGGGGGGGGGGGGGGGGGGGGGAGAAAGGGGAGTGAGTGAGAGTCATTACACAGTAGTAATGACAAACTGTTAAACACGATTGAGAAAATACACGCTAAGTGTGAGCGAGAGGGGGGGGGGGGGGGGGGGGAGAGAGAGTGAGAGAGAATTAATTTTTCCTAATGAAAAAAAAAAAAAAGAAACAAAAAAGGTCTGTGTGACCTTGCCCATGGTCCGCTTGGAGCCCTGCCCCCCCCCCCCCCCCCCCCCCCCCCCCCCCAAAAAAAAAAAAAGTGGGAGTAGTGTTGGCTGGACGATACACGAAGTAAAAAGTAGAGGAAACGACGCCGTCTGAACGGTATGTATTGTAAAGAGTAGAGATGAAAAATACTAATTGAGCTTATCTCTGTGTGTGTGTGTAAGCTGAGTCCAAATCCTGTGCAGCACTGTCTTGAAGCGTTTATGCTCTTTCTTGTATGATTTATCTTGTGAGCGAAATTTATCGCTTTGTTTTTAATGTCTGATTGTTATTATCCGTCATGCTCCTTGTCCCAGGCAGATAATGGTTCTATGGGCACAATGGTGTGTGTGTGTGTGTGTGTGTGTGTGTGTGTGTGTGTGTGTTTATGTTACTGCCAAGTTCCCATTTATTTATTTACAGGATGAACAAATCTTTAAGGAAGAAAAGGAACGTGCGTGTGTGTGTGTGTGTGTGTGTGTGTGTGTGTGTGCGTGTGTGTGTGTGTGTGTGTGTGTGTGTGTGTGTGTGTGTGAGAGAGAGAGAGAGAGAGACAGAGAGAGACAGAGACTCAGAGACATTTTTCTCTTTATCCATACTCAGTTGCATAATATATCTCATGGTGTACAATGACATCGTAATGTTTGTCCTCAGGATTTTTTCTTCACCATTACAACCTACATTGTTCTTTCAGCAATCAAAAATACAGAATCGTTTCTGGAAACTTTTTGAAATTTGCGAAAAGTGGATATTTGAGAAACAAAAGAAAAACTCCTGTGACAAGCATCACACTCGGTGTTTATCAACGTACTTACGTTTTCGACTTCTTCTTTCTCTTACGTTTCGGGTAGATTTTCACTCCAGTGATCCGGAGGAAAGCGGCACTGACCTTCAGATCCTTTAAGACGCCCCACAAGACTTCCAAGGTCATTGGTGTTGTCCAGACCTTGGCCCCTCGCAGCGGCATGCTGTGGGCAGCTTTGCAGGATGTGGTCGGCTGTCCAAGGTCGCTGACCACAGCACTGTCCAGTGTCAAACTTTGCATGCAGGTAATGGCGAAGATGATGTCTCTCAGTCTTCAACCGGAATGTCTTCGCCTGTTCCTCTTGCTCCAGCAGATGGTACCTGTCACTGGGTCTGTGCTGGGTTTGGGGGACTTGCCGTTTCTTGTTTTGCCAGGCTTTGATCATTATTTGGATTTCATTCATCGTAGGACAACAGGGAATCCGTCTGCTCCTTTTCAGTTCTTGCCTAGTCAGAGTGTTTTGCTATATCGTTGTCTTTAATCCCGCAATTCGGGGGCACCCTCTGAAGTACCATGCTCTGTGGAACTCGAAGCGAGTTTGGCCGTGGCGAGGGGAAGGATCTCCGTATCTCGTGAGCTTTGTAAGAGCTTGAGGAGTAGAGAGGGCATCGGAGAAGACACTGACAACCGACATGTTGTTCTGGCTGAATTTTTTTTCTTTTTTTTTTGTGTGTGTGTGTGTGGGGGGGGGGGGGGGGGGGGGGGGGGGACTGTTGTTGCGATTTCACGGAGGTCTTCTGTTTTAGCCCAAGTTGGTGAAGTTTTTGCCCGTTGGAACAACCGGCCTTACATCGCTGTGTGTGTACTGAATGAAGATTCCAGCGTCACAGTGTCTTGTGGCCAAAGGGGCTGAACCTCCAAGAAGACGAGTGAGTCTCGTTGTCTTTGGGTGAGATGTGCTTCACAGTCAAGGCCTGTCGTTGTGTGTCCGACTGAGTTCTCGGCCTTCAACTCCAGGTACTGGTGCTTCTGCCGTGGTAGGGGGAACACTAGCTCTTGTTGGAACGGGCTTTGTTTGATGTTGGCGAAGTGTGGTTGTTGTCACAGTGTGTTCATTAGAAGTCCTGCATTGTCATTATTTCACAGAGTGCGGAATTTCTGATACCTGGTGTTCGCTTTGTTTTGAAATGTTCGGGCCTGTCTACAACAAACAAAACGGGATATTATTCTTGTGTATGGTTTGTGTTCTGTGTAATATAAGTATGTAGCCTGTGTGTGCGCGTGCATGCATACATGAGTGTTCATAATTGGACCCATGGTTGTATGTGCATGTATGTATGTTATACATCTGCCTGCCTTCTTTGTGAGCGGTCTGGAGCAATGTCTTTGGATCGGTGATTGACGATTAAGATTTGGATTTATAAAGAAAATTGACATAATACGTTAAATGGTCCATTTTTCTTTTTAAACTGGACCCTGATTTTCGCGTTTTCGGGTATAACAAGACTTTGTTTTAATCCTATGTAGCTTTTAAGTTGCCCTTTTTTTGTTAGTAATCATGTTAAGTTTTTATATCTTATTCTTACCAAGAGATGCTGGTTTAGACAAATTTGTATCATTAGGTTTTTTTTTTTTTACATGGCGTTTTCAAACCATAGAAAAAAGAGCAGACGTTTGGAGAATCAATTGATTCGCCATGCCATTGATCTGTTCTTTAGATAAAGATTGTCTTCAAGACGGCTTTGACCAAAGGGCACGGCGGCACGGCGGACTCGGAATATACAGATCTGGCGCCCCCCAAAACTGCATTTCCACACAAACCAACAAACATGTAAGATTTCTCTTAAAAATCGTCTGACAAAGTGTGAGAGAATAGCACGGGTTGTTTCCCTTCTGAAACACTGCCCCGATTATGTTGTCGTGCATGGCGAATCTCGTGTAATGAGAGTGAGAATGTTGTGGTCTCTGTGTAACCAGGTAGATGAACTTGCTATGTTTTCTGGAGCATGGGAACAAACAGTATGGAAAAGATTTCCCTTTTGATTTTTCGCTCTTTAAGACATCATGTATCATGTTTTATATCAAAGATTGAATGGATTTTAAATGGGAAATGCTGAACGAGAAACTAGATTGTTTACACTTTGTGTTCAAATCCCTGTTTCTTTTATTTATAAACACTAAGTTCATTTCAGTGTCCACGATTGGCCCCGATTTTGTAAACTCATTTGTGATTGGGCCACGGAGCTTTCCTCTGTCAGCTGTTCGGTATTGATTGGTCAAGGGGATGATCCCTGGTTGGCGGCAGGAGACAGATGACAAGATGGTGTGGGAGCTGGTCCGCTGTGGATCACCGTTACTAAACTCTCTGCCAGTGTGTGGCACACACGAACCGTCTGCTTGTCTGAGCAACGAATTATTCACCGCCGTGAACGCTTTTCCAAGAGAGATAACTCGCTGCTGGCGATTAGCAGTTATTCTTTCCCTTAGTGAACGTTCTGACGTGATAATTATGTTCCAAAGAATATTCAAATAATCTATAGTGGGGACGCACTCTCCTTTCCCAAACTTTTGTAAAAAGAAAAAAAAAAAAAAAAAAAGGGGGGGGGGGGGGTGAATGTAGAATCGGGGTGGGGGCCGAAGAAGGGGCGTTCTCTCAACATTTTGTAAAAGCAGAGGGGGCGGGGGTAGGGGGGTTGTCGGGAGATGAGATGAAAGGAGGGAGGGGAGGAAGAAGTTGCACTCCCCAGATGTTTGTAATAAAAACTAATGGGAGGGTAGAGGGGGACGGTCACACTCCCAAAATTTTGTAAGGATGAGGGTGGGGGTGGGGCACAGTTGTATTCTTCCAATAAAATTTCTAATTTCGGCCAAGATGATTTAGAACAGTCCGGACTTGGGGATCCTTGGGGGGGGGGGTGGGGGGGGGGGGGGGGGGGGGGGGGGGGGGGGGGGGGGGGAAGGAGTTCACCAGAACCCCTCAGTAGGGAGGGTAATGGAGTGAGTGGGGGAGGGCGTGGGGTGTGGGGTAGACAGCCTGTAGAGTTTCTTCTCATTGCGGAAACGCAATTTTTCCCGGGGGAAAAGGGGGGGGAGACGACACCCAGGACCCCCTCCACTTTCTCATCCAACCCTGCAGACGATTATGCACAAAGATGGGTGGGGGGAAATGGTGATTTTTATGTTGGACGCTAACGCGAATCGGGAAGGGAAGTAACCATGGCATGTAAAGTCCCTCCCGAGACGGAAATTAATTCTGCGACTTCTGACACACGTCAATCTGGGTTCAACCCGTCTCTAAATGACCTCAGGCTGAACGGACGAAAATCTCATCATCCAAGTCTAGAAAATGAATTTGAGCTGCATGTGCTCTCGCTTCGTGTGGGAATATTCAATTTGATACCGCCACAATATTCAAGACCACAGTTCTTTCAAAACACGTAAGAGAAATGTTGGTTGCGAAAACATTGAATGTGTTTTTTAACACAGAACGCTTCAAGACACAGTAGATAAGTCGATTAAGCACAGCCTTACATTGTTGGTCCTTGACCAATATCTGTGCGTCCGGTGAAATTGGCGAACACGTCTTTGTTGTTTTTTTTTTTCTTACCATGTATCCATACTTGCGAGTTTTCGAATGTGGTTCTCGGTTAGATTGTGATCTGTTCCTGCTGGTAGTCAACATTACATTACACGCTCTGTGCAAAATTTATTAAGTAAAGCAGGAAAGCTAGCTTCTTCTTCTTTTTTTTTTTCTTTTGATATTTTAGTTAACATATATCTCTCGTACCCTTCGCTCTTCTTCACAAAAACTTTTGAAAATCCCTAAGCGTTCTCTGAAATCTGTTGGCGAAAGAGCCTTCAGTTTTAGAGCACCTTCTATTTGGAACTCCCTCCCTGAAGACCTTCGTAATCAGCCTACTCTTTCTTCTTTTAAATCTGAGCTCAAAACTTATCTCTTCAAAAAAGCGTATTCTCTTCTGTAGATGACTAGGTCTTTCCTAAATTCCTCCACAACTAGTCCAGTGAGGCAGTTTATGCATGTAAGTGCGTTTGCCATTGTGTATTTTCTTTTTGCTGTGTGCATGAACATTGTATGAATAAGTGCAAATGGTGGATGTAAGCGCATTGAGTTGTATAACAAGAAATGCGCTATATAAGTATTATACATTATTATTATTATATATATTGCTTTCCAATGATACTTTCTAAACCATTGTACATAGGTTCTGATTACAATCACACGTCACCGTTGTAAGAAGTAAATTCAATAAGAAGATGACAAAAGTAATGTTGCAGCGTTATCAATATTATACATTAACTTAAAGCAACGATGGACTTTGTCATTTTTTTTTTCAATCCATTAATAACACTTTGAGAAATTCTGAAATAATGTCAGTACAACCCCCCCAAAAAAGTCTTTTAATACAAGAGATACGAGTGGAAAGGTTGGGTTCACTTTACACGCTAATAGCTGCATGTTCTCCTGTCCTCTGCACTGCAACCAAAGTGTTTTGCTTGGCTTCCTAAGTTTGCGTTCTCCGTCTCTGCGGTACAGTGCCGCTATTACTTACGAAACCCGCAGATGTAGCAAATTCCAGGCATTGACGGACCGAGCCATTCTGTTTTAAGCATTGATCGGGCCCGACTCCTAGATTGAGAGCGGAAAGTTTGTCCGTGAGAACAGCATCCTGTTCGGGTTATCTTTCCCTGTCAACATTGCTTGCAAGTTTCAAATCAAATCAAATCAAATCATGTTGCTTGAAAGCCCTGCCGACCACAAAAGCCGTATTAGGGCTGAAACGCTATTCAAGAAAGAAAAAAAAAAAACTAAAGAACAAATAGAATCGTTTTCTGGAATCATGAGTAGATAACTCATGTGTAAGTAGCTTACATCCCTTCAGAAATGATACTGCTTTTGCTGACGCCGATTGAATTATGAGTTCGATTATGCAAAGTATCTATGATTAAAAACGCGAAAGAGCAACGGAAACAAAGAATAGCTCCGTAGCAGAAGCGCATCCGACTACATAATATTAGTTCCGTAGTAGAAGCGCATCCGACTACATAACATGACCTGAGTGTGAGAAACGCGGAAAAGCAAGTATTGTCAAGCGTTAAGCTATTTAGCAACAGGTGGCTCAACCATATGGCGACAATCGATAGAGGTAAACGTGTATCGGAAGAGCAAAATGCGGGAGTTTACGGGACAGATGTCTATGACAGACTGAAACATTATCGTTTTACTGCCTATATCTGACCGCTGCCAAAGTTACAACCCGGTATCATCTCGCAAGGACGACAATTTCTTTGAAAGTAAATACGAAATGAGACAGGAAACGGTATACTATAAACAACAACAAGTAGGGTAACTCTTGCTCTCACAAGAATACAAATACAATGCCCATAACTTCCAGATGTTTCCTTGTTCTGTGTGCTCTGTGTTGTCATATCTGCTAGGCGCGATTCCGTGTCGTAAGCAGCATTCCTTTGGAGTTATGGTCGTGTGTTGTTTTTCTTGCGGGAGCAAGAGTTACCCTTCTTGTTTGTTGTCAGGTTCTTTGTTCGAAGGGCAAGCCTTCGTGCCTTCAAGGCAGAGTGCACGTGTGTAGGCCCCCAACGCTGACAGCAGCACCGTATCCTAACAGCAATCCCCAAAAGAGCATTTTAAGTGTTGTTTTCAGCGTGTCTGTTAATTACAAAACGTGTGTTGTAATTGAAGCACCGAGTATGGAATCCACCGTAAAAAAATCTAAATAAATTAATTTTTTTTTTTAAATTATGTGATGCACGCGGCTGTGAGAAAGAATGAATAGGCTACATCTGCGAGCGAGTTTGCATTGCTGTTAGCTTACAGCCAGGTGTTCGCTAAGGGCCCCACACGTGCATACAGCATACAGCAAGGTGGCGTGATCATGAATGCCAAACGGTTTCAGGATGTGTCTGGCGTGTCTAGCCTCGTCATGGACAACAGCATTCGCGACACTGGCTCAAAACTGCTTCAACACTGTGCAAAGTCGCCCTACGTCTGTGAACCTGCTTTAGCTTGCTCAGTGCGCATGCGAAGCGCTGTCAAAGCCCTGATCAATCACAGTCTGAAGCCAGTCAGACCCGAACCACAATCGTAGTCATTTTGCTTCGTGAGTTTAGCGAGGTCTGCGAGAGGCTGGCAAGCTAGGCGATTGCCGTGTACCTAACAGCATGCGATCAAGATACTGGGAGCGGATTCGGTACAAGTCACTGGTCCACGCTTGGTCATCAAAATAGGATTAGCGTAGGCAATGTTACATCTGCAACTAAACTTCTAAAAAAAAAAAAATCAAAATTAACATTCCAACGGAGATATTATACCATTTCCTTCATATTACTCTTTTTTTTCTCTTTGTTGTTGTTGTTGTTGTTGTTAGGGATATCACACAAATTTAATCATCATCTGTGTGTGCTTATTTTGTGACTTTTGTTTTGTTTGTTTGTTTTTTTTCGTTGCTGTTGTTTTTTCTTTAGTTGTCTTATTCATTTCTTTATTTAATATGAATTGATGGCAGAGACTGACCACCGCGGTGAGCCATACGTTTGGATCCTGATTTCCCAGGCTGTCTGTCAGCTGTTCCTTGGAGCAGGATGATGGGGTGCCTTCACCTGTTTCTGCTTGCGTTCCTGCCTCACTGTGTGGATGTGTTCGTCATTTCCATGTTAGGCATCAGCCTTAGTCACGTGAGGTCTGTCAGGTCTTGCATTCCTGCCTCACTGTGTGGATGTGTTCGTCATTTCCATGTTAGGCATCAGCCTTACGTCACGTGAGGTCTGTCAGGTCTTTCAGGACTCTCACAACATTATTATTACTGACTTGTGGAACAAAGTTTGTGTGTCATACATTCTCTTTAACGGGGAGAGAAAAAAAAAGAGAAAAAAGAACTGGTGTGTGTGTGTGTGTGTGGGTGTGTGTGTGTGTGTGCGTGTGTGTGTGTGTGTGTGTGTGTGTGTGTGTGTGTGTGTGTGTGTGTGTGAGTGCTGTGTGTGATCGCCATGCTGTAAAAAATTTTTTTTGTTAACCCCCCCCCCCCACCCCCCCCCCTATCTCTCCCCCCCCCCAAAAAAAAAAACCACCCACACACAGAGTTTCGCTGTTGTATTTTTTAATTGGCTTCAATATTTCGCG
>JADBJO010000350.1:247500-312500 GCA_016801955.1 Conus betulinus | reverse complement strand
AAAAACGCTCCCCATGGAGTGAAGAAGAAGAAGAAGAAGAAGAAGAAGAAGAAAAAAGAAAAAGAAGAATGTTCTTCCACTCTGAACTAAATTACTGAATGATTGACAACCGATGTGCAATAGATCCATTTCAAGATACTCTATTTTCTTTTTCTTTTTTTTGTTGTTGTCGTTGTGTACATTCTATAATAGATCTGCAAATAATGCCAATACTTCTCATATTACATTTTTCACAAATTCTGTTTTTCCCCCGGTTTCTTTCCAGCCAGTTTCAAACATGTCTGTCTGTACACAAATGACTGTAAAGGAAACCAGCCCCACTCTTTTAACCAGACACTCTGATTACTCAGCAATACAAGATCTTTCCAAATCGGACACACATGATGTCAACGAATTGCTAACATTCGTTGATTGACGTAATCCCACTTACCTTGGACTGAATGTGGGAAAGACAAAAGAATTGCTCATCGATTTTAGGGGGTGGGGGAAGGTGAGGGGGGAGGGATGTTATCCCATCTCTCATTTTCATCAAAGCGTTAAAAGAGAACGTGTTAATGTGTGTAAACATTTAGGTCAAATTTCAAATGAAAAGATAACTTTGGATGTAAAGTTAACTTTCAAACCACACGTTGATTTATCGATAAGAAATCTCAATGCTGGTTTGTGGAAGTTTCCATCTTGTCATGTCAGTACTACTATCCTCAAATCGTTTTATCATGTCCTGCTTTCTAGAATGTGGTGTCACTTTTCGTTTAGGCCTATGTGCTGGTGTGGTGGCTTGAATGTGAAATGTAAGAATGTTCTGGATAAGTTAGTGAGTGTACGACTGAGAGAGAAACAGACATTGTGTGTGAAAGACAGAAGAGCCCGACTGGTTGTAAACAGTCACGCAAAGCTAGAAGATGGCATGTAACGAAAGTCATGATCCAGCAAATCTGCCTGAACTCTTCTAGACGACGATGTCGGACAAGCAAAATGGACAAAGTTTCTATCCCATTTCACTTCAGTTTCTAATCTGCAGCTCTGGTCACAGATGATCATTTATAACTCAGAGAGAGAGAGAGAGAGAGAGAGAGAGAGAGAGAGAGAGAGAGACGGACGATCTTTTAAAATGAGGGACACGAATTAGCACGGTACTGGTTTTTTTTTTTTGTTTTTTTTTGTTTGTTTTGTTTTGTTTTACATTTTGCCCTCAATGAAGAAAAAACAAATAGTGATTAGCGACTTCAAAAATGAATGAACTAGCTAAACAATGGAAAAGAATAGGCTACTAGACTGAAATACACATTTACTCGCAATCCAAAAATAACGCAAGCAACTTTTCACAAAAAAGAACACAACTTTGGGGGGGGGGGGGGGGGGGGGGGGGGGAGTGTGTGGGGGTCAGGGAATGTGTGTACGTATGGGTGTGTGTGCGTATGGGTATGCATGTGCGCTCATTCATGTGACCGTGAGCGCATTCTGTACACACACACACACACACACACACACACACACACACACATACAAAATGCATGTGTTGGCTGTTACTTCCTCAGTGTTTTACTTGTAAATTCGATGTTAAAGGATTATGCGTTATTCTTATTCATATATTTGGTAGATTCTGATTGATTTTCATATGTTCATAGCTTTGATACCCATTGTTTGAAAATTATCCAACATTTTTTACCCATTTTCCCCATGCAAATAATTTTTTTTAACACTTGTAGGCCTGCACTCTCAAGCAAATACCGACGAACGCACGTACGTTTTCTATCAACTTTCATATGCAGTCAACTCTTTCCCACCTTCCCTGTCCCTCCCCTTCTCCCGCGTCCTTTCCCACCGTCTGATATCACTGTTAGTGAACAGACGCTAAACAGACTGACAACACACACACACACACACACACACACACACACACACACACACACACAAGTAAAACTCCCCCCCCCCCCCCCCCCCCCCACACACACACACACACGTACACACGTACACACACACATACACCACACACACATAATACGCGCGCGCGCGCCAGCGCGCCAAATGTGACAGTGACTCAGCAAGTATATGCGTCTGCGTGCGTGGCGCACGCATGGCGGGCCCGGACTGAGGCACACACACACACACACACACACGCACGCATGGCGCACGCACGCACGCACGCACGCACGCACACTGACTGACTGAAACCATTTACTGTCAGATTAACATAGTGTTGTACTGACAAAGATGATGACATTAAAACTGCCTAAGAGACACAAGTGTGTGTGTGTGTGTGTGTGTGTGTGTGTGTGTGTGTGTGTGTGTGTGTGTGTGTGTGTGTGTGTGTGTGTGTGTGTGTGTGTGTGTGTGTGTGTGTGTGTGTGTGTGTGTGTGTGACACACTCTTGAGTCTCTTAGGCAGTTTAATGTCATCAGTCTTAGATGAAACTAAAACAGCAGCAACAACAACAACAACAACAACAACAACAACTGAGTTTTCAGTTGAACTCAGTTTGTTGTCAGTGACCAGAGAAATGGGGTCTGGTACGTAACAAATCCACTACTGTCCCCCGCACCATCATTCTTCTTCCTGCCTCTCCCCCTTTTTTTTTTTTTTTTTTTTTTTTTTTTTTTTCAAGGGCAGGCCTACTTTCCTACAAAACAACAAAAATTTCAATTGACGATTGCTGGCATTCAACGGAGGAAATGGATACCCCGAGTTCATCCAGATCTCTTCGGATCGTAGCCGATCCAACTTTTTCACCACCTTTCATCGCCATACCTCGAGGGGACGGCAACACAACATAGCGCGGCAGACGACGTGTCCCTGCCATTGATTTTGTGTTGTCGCAGGCTAATTTTGTCCGAGAGTGATAGCCTAACTCAACTTTGTACAGCGTGATAGTCATGAGTGGAAACGGACGGGGCAACATGCGACCAGCAAGTAGATCTCCGCCGTTCTTAGTTGTGGGGACTGCTCATTGCAATGTGCATTCTTGCGTTCAACTACTGGAGTCTTTCAAGCAAAAATAAAGATCTCACAAATCAGCTCGAAAGCTTGCAAGTTGATTTCCGCTCAGTTTCTGACAAGCATCTTGCGGTGGAAAAACGTGCTTCACATTTAAGCTCTCAAACCGCAGAATTTCAGTCTATGGTGTCCCAGACTTCAGACTAGTGCCACAGAGAAGGACAACAAAGTGTCGGTGCTGATGGGCGAGGTTAACTCGTTGAACAGCCAGTTAGAACAAGTTCGGGTAAGTTGTTGCTGTTTCCATTAGCCTAACGTCGTAAATTTCGTTCAGTCCGTGCAACAAGGACAGTGTCTGTAGCACCCCCTAACAACAACATGGGCCCTTTACAAATAATAATAAATTAAAATCTACAACACACACACACACACACACACACACACACACACACACATGTGCATACCTTCACACACACATGTGCACATACTCACACACACATACACATGCATACACATACACAACCTTTACGTGCAGAGTCAGCATGGGTTTCGACAACATCGATCATGTATTACTCAATTACTGGAGGTCATGGAAGACCTGACTCAGATGATTGACAAAGGAAAAATCCATTGATGTAATATATTTTGACTTCCGTAAGGCTTTTGATACAGTGCCACATGAAAGAATACTAATAAAATTAGGTTCTTATGGAATGTCAGGCCATGTGTTTGGATTAAGGATTTTTTAAAGAATCAAACTCAACGAGTTAAAGTTGGGGCTACCTATTCTAGCAAAACATTGGTGAAGAGTGGAATTCTGCAAGGCAGTATTCTTGGCCCTATATTATTCACAATTTTTATAAATGATTTACCTCAATCATTACACAGTTTCTGTAAGATTTTTGCTGATGATACAAAAATTTGTAATACTTCAGATAATCATGAACTGTTACAAATGGATATTGATACTTTAGAAAGATGGTCAGAGACATGGAACTTGTATTTTAATGCTTCAAAATGCAAAGTACTGCATATTGGCAAAAAGAATCCCCGGTACATGACTATGTTATTAAAGGTGCTCAGACAGTTAATATAACCAAATGTGAAGAAGAAAAAAGACTTGGGGGTCATTTTTGATAAAAATTTACTTTTTGATAATCATGTGTACAATGTTGTAAATAAGGCAAATAAAGTGATCGGAATCATACGGCGTTCTTTTGATTTTCTAAATAAAGACTTTTCTTAAATTATACAAAGCCTTAGTCAGGCCGATCCTTGAGTATGGAAATACTGTTTGGTATCCATATTTGAAAAGACAGTCTTCCGCGATAGAAAAAGTACAGAGGAGAGCTACTAAATTGATAAAGGAATTGAAAGACCTACCATCAAGATAGATTGGAAAAGTTGAAATTACCATCTTTGAAAGCTCGACGATTACGGGGTGACCTGATTCAAGCCTACAAATTGTTTAAATCATGTTGATGATATTGACCCTACTAAATTTTTTACTTCGCTAACTTTAGACAAAAACAAAGAAACACTACTGATAAAATTCACATTGAGTTTAGCCATACTAACAGAAGAAAATTCACTTTTAGTAATCGAGTTGCACCTTATTGGAATCAACTTGCACCAAATATTAAACGTGCCCCTAATTAAATGCTTTCAAAAATCTTATAGACAAAGGAAACATGCTGATAGATGTATTATTTGATTATGATGTCTAATAAAAAATATATCTTGAGCATGCTTATGACCTTGATGTGAACTTATTTTTCATTGAATGATGGGACAAATTATAAGCCGTGAGACTTAATGAATCTGTTAAGATTTTGTCCTGTTTTTGAACCTGAACCTGAACCTGAACAAATTCATGGACAAGGTCAGGCTTTTGTTGCATGTTTTTGGGTTATGCTCAGCTGAAAGTCCAGTCAGACACTAACGGCCCAGATTCATGAGTAGTTTTCACTAGAGGAGAGTGAACTGCTCATTTAAAGTTTTGACACGAATACCCGTTTGTTGATAAATAATAATGATAGTGCGAGTGTTGACATGATGATTCAAATGTTGAAGGGTGAGGAGAGGTGTTTTTTGTTTGTTTCTTTGTTTGCTTTTTTTTTTTTTTTTTTTAAAATTGTTTTGTTTTTTTTTTGCTGGAAGGATTTGATGTAAAAGCAAATTGTCTCTTTACTCTCCTTCTTTCCTGAGATGTCCACCACCATTTTTTGTGTCAGAAAAAAAAAAATCGATGGACCTGATTGCAATTTACGCCATTGAAAAAAATTTTTTTTTAAAGTTCTTTCCAGTGATATCCAGATTGTATAATTTGATAAGATGTAAAAAAAAAAATTGCAATTTAAGAAACTTAAATTTTCACTACAGAGGCTTACATATATAAAAGACACCAGCTACTCACATTGGTCAGTGCGACCACCCTATGAGATCATCCATGGCACAGACTGTCTTGTTTTGTCTTGTCTGACAGGCTTGGGCAGTTATAATGATTTATTTATAAGCCTGCCTGTTCTGAGGGCACAGTTGTAGTTTATATTATATTCTGAAACTTTAATGATTAATTTCATAATTATGATGACAGTATCTGTAGCACCCCCTAACAACAACATGGGCCCTTTACAAATAATAATAAATTAGTATCTAACACACACACACCACACACACACACACACACACACACACACACACACACACACATGCATACTTTCACACACACACATGTGCACATACTCACACACACATACACATGCATACACATACACAAAGTTCTACACACACACACATGCTGATGATGCTTAGAACCGCATTTATGAGGCGTAAACTGCATGCACACACCTACACATGCATACATTCAGACTGGCACAGTCAGAGTGTCACACAACACACACACACACACACACACACACACACACACACACTCTCTCTCTCTCTCTCTCTCTCTCTCTCTCTCTCTCTCTCACACTCACACAGTGCATAACACAGGTGGACAGCTCATTTGTACATCAGCGAATGTGTGCAAGTGACAGGCAGCAATTTAGCATAATTTCAGGTGGTATACTATAACTGGCATGTAACCAGAAGTTTTTGCTGACTTCATGAAGGAAGGGACATGTTGTAGTAGAAAAGGAAGTGAATTCCACTGTTTCGCTGCAAAAATACAAATAGGAATGCCCTTGAACACTGCGCTTTCTGAGGGAGGGAATTTGAAATTTTCTGTCATCAGAGAAACGATGGAGGTAACAGGCAGGAATGTTATATGAAAGATGTTACTTGTTAGAGCAGTAGACGGGTGCTTCATGTACAATCTTATAACATAGACTGTAGGCAAATTCATATTGAATCCTAAGTTTGATTTTGAGTTGGTGAAACATATATCCTCTGAAATTGTTTCAAACTGTGCAGCTTCCATTTAGTCAGCTGTGATTTCTGATGATGCCTGTCATATTGTATTGATGAATGGTCCGGTGTTGATTGTGAAAGAAGATATTTTTTAACTAGAGGCATTCCCTGAAGTGTTAGACAATTTATGAGAAAGATCCAGGGAGAAATCTTCACAGTTTTCATTGTGACAGACAGTCTTGCCTAGTGTGTGATGCGTGCATTTATTACTAGCCTGTCTAGCATTGTGGTGGCCGGAGCTGTTATTGTCAGCCTTAATTAAAGGGGAAAATTGTGACCATCAGGGTGAATAAATGCAGCTTCTCCATAACTGAATTGCTTCCCCTGAAAATTGTTTCGCTTGAAGTCATGATCAGTTTGGCACAATAGCATGTGAGTGGTGATTAAAACGACAGTGGTGAAATACTTTCTGCCATCAGGCTTTGCATAGTGACACAAACATGAGTCATACACGTGGTTATTGTAATATTATGATGACAATAACACTTGTGGACATATTTATGAAACAATGTTTTCTATATTTTTTCTTGTGCTGTTACTGCACAGATGCTGCGTACATGTCATAATGGCAGAAAAATTGGCATATAAAGTGAGATGATACATAAAACTTGTACATGTGTAATGTTTTAACAATACCTGGTAACCTGATGCAATAAACATGGTTGACAGCAACAGGTAGTGCGAGGTCAATCATTGGATTTCAAGCCCAGGTACATCACTGCATCTTTCTGACATATCTGCATTATAGTAAATCGTTAATGGTTTTGATATTCGCTGTTGTAAACTGTGAAGGGGGTCTAGAAATGAGCATTGTGTGACAGAGACTGCTTAGCGTATCAGCCTCCTATGAAGGGATAGGTAGAAGAATCAGGGTGTGATGGGATGGATTAGAGAATAGCTCTGTTAGCACACAGCACAAACTTGGTTCTCGCTTCCTCAGTCCTGTCGCCACACACTACACAAATGTACAATGAGAGGGAACATTTCCAGTTTATGCCCTGCCTCACCTTTACTTTCACAGCTTAAAACACATTGGTATTAGGTGTGTGTGTGTGTGTGGGGGGGGGGGGGGGGGGGGGGGGGGTGTGTGATACTAACCTCTTATAAAAATTTGGCAGCTCTGTAGAATTTGGAACACTGGAACAACAGATCCTTCATTGATCAGGTTTTATTCCATTCCCTCATCTTGGCATTCAGTGATTCATCCAGTTTGACCACCATGTCTAAGCCAGTTGGAAATGACGTTCTGCATTATGGGTCTAGTGAAGAGTCATCTGTCGATCTTCACCATATCTTGAGCACCATGATTTCGAGTATGAAAATGGTTTGGACATTTTGTTTATCAAATGGCGAGGGGGGTAAGTGAGTGTAGATTGTAAAAGTTACGTACATAAGACAAGGAGGGGTCCTAACACATGTTGTTGGGGGGGGGGGGGGGGGGGGGGGTTGATCATACGCAATTGACAGTGGCAGCCAAGACACAAAGTAGGATGGGAGGACGAGATTTGGTTGACACGACCAACTCAGCCTTGTGGAAGGGGGTGTGAAGACCTTCTTCCTTCCTGAATACAGATCAGGCATGAAATACTGTTGTGGAGAGCTGAGTTGGAATGAGTCTCTCTGCGCCTTTGTGCCTTCCCATACCTGATACCATGAACATATACCCATGGTTCACTGCATACAGTGTAAACTCCCTCATCTCTCTGTCTGGAGTGAGTGTACCAGCCCCCCTGCAGCATGTGGCACAGACACACCCAGCATGAACACAGCCCCCTGTAAGAGGTGGGTGTCTGTTGCTGGCACACACCCATTCCCAGGTTTGCAATCTCAGTTGCAGAGGTTTGAGGGATCAACATCAGGTTTTCCCCAGGTGTATGACTAATGGCCTCTCACGGTGGCAACAGGCTACCTACCCTCTTTGCTTATGTATGAGACACACCAAGATATCCCCAGGACAGCCACAGGAGTACTTTAAGTCAAATCCTATTCATATGGCATCACAGTCTTGGGAAGTTAGCTTACCATTTGGTCATACAGATCTATTGGCATTCCTCATGGTAGGAACAGAATTGTACTTTGCCTGTCCATCCCTTGGACCAAATCACTGACTTGTTTCATGCTTTTAGATACCAGTGCTCACTTGAGTCCCCTTTGGACATGGAATCCAACTTCAGAGCTTGCGGAGCTTGGAAATGGAACAATAGAATGTGACCTGCATGCAAATATCAGCAGGCCATTCTTGCCTTGACAAGAAAAGACAGGTCAAAATGAAAATGCCCCTTATGGCTACCAATGTTCAGTACTGCAGCAACTGGAGGTGTTCGACAAGGTACCCCTGCAATTGGTCCTATGGGTGAAGATGCCTTGTGTGACTTAGGGACAGACCAACAGGGTGCCATCCTAAAGGACATAAGCAAACAGCTCTCTGGTGTCCAACTTTCTACAGGACCACCCAGCTCACAGGGAAGCTGTTGTATGGTCATTGGTTGGATTCCTGGTCCTAAACAGGTGTCCTTTTTATTACCACACAGTCTCAAGATAGTCGGTGAATAGGAAACGTTCACACAATGATCCTGATGGAAGTGTCTCCAGTGCATGTCCTCTTTGATCGTTTCATGCAGGTCACCAAGGTTTGGCCTGTCAAGAACAGTGCTGTTTCAGTCTTGTCCTCACAAACAAACTACAGGGACCCTTTCCTGAGCTAATTCTGGATTCTCCCTCTTTCAGTTTTAGATGCAAGATCCTCTCAGGTGTCATTGGCAGGTGACGGTGCAGCTATGCTACACCTATAGCTGCACTGTAATAGACTGCTGGCCAGGCTTAGCATTCCCAGTGACATGCAGTAAAGAGTGTGCCATCCATGGCCAGCCCCTTTTTGATATCCAAGTTGCCAGGTGTCAAGTGGTGCTCTGCTGTTCCAATCACCCCTGCACCAAGCTTCCATGCATACCATCTCTGCTTAGCCCCAGTAGCAGTTAATAGTGGTAGGGGACAGTGCCAAACCACTTTATTTCTCACAGGGTCAGAGTCCCATCTCTGCTAAGCCCCACTAGCAGTTAACAGTGGTAAGGGACAGTGCCAAACTACTTCGTTCCTCACAGGGTCAGAGTCCCATCTCTGCTAAGCCCCACTAGCAGTTAACAGTGGTAAGGGACAGTGCCAAACTACTTCGTTCCTCACAGGGTCAGAGTCCCATCTCTGCTAAGCCCCACTAGCAGTTAACAGTGGTAAGGGACAGTGCCAAACTACTTCATTCCTCACAGGGTCAGAGTCCATCTCTGCTAAGCCCCACTAGCAGTTAACAGTGGTAAGGGACAGTGCCAAACCACTTTATTCCTCACAGGGTCAGAGTCCCATCTCTGCTAAGCCCCACTAGCAGTTAACAGTGGTATGGGACAGTGCCAAACCACTTTATTCCTCACAGGGTCAGAGAGGAACTGAGCGGCAGCAAGTTGCCAGAGGAACCAAATGGTCTCCTTCAGAATGTGCTATGTGTTGTTATGTTTCTAGCCAACAGCCCACTCTAAGCCACCCGAAAATGTCCATAACACTTGACATAGTATAAAAACAGATGTTCATTCAGTCTGTTAGCTAATTCTGGATATGAGCAAGCATGCACAAAAACTTTATTGACATTTATTATGTATCCACATACAATATACACAGCATGTGATGCTGAAAGCCTTTAGGGAACGTTTTGATTGGATACTGAGATGGTATCGGCTATAGTCAGCATTGCTTTCAACTGACTTGACTCAATGACTTTCAATTTAAGGAAAAAAAGTTGCATGTTGGATATATTACTGGAAGTTTAAGCTCACAGAACGGACATCAACAAGTTTCAGGTCATCAGATTGCATAAATCTGAATTGAGAGTATGGCTGTGAGTTTTCTTCTTCTTTTTTTTTTCTTTTTTACTTTTTGTCATTTTTCTTCCATGTAGTATGGCTGTGAGTTAATTTATTCATTTTTACTTTTTGTCTTTTTCTTCCATGTAGTGTGGCTGTGAGTTAATTTATTCATTTTTTTACTTTTTGTCATTTTTCTTCCATGTAGTATGGCTGTGAGTTAATTTATTCATTTTTACTTTTTGTCATTATTCTTCCATGTTATTTCCTTGATGTCTTTGATTTTATCAAGACATCCATATTCCTGTTGTGATTTTTTTTATAAACAAATTTAGATGGGAGTTGAATATCATGATTGTAGTTGAAAGCAGGTCTTGTAGTTTTGTTTTTGGTTTTGTTTGTTTGTTTTGTCTTAAGTTGTATGTTTTAAGTTTTTGTAATGATGTACTTCATGATACCTACTGCTTGTGCAGAATGAAGGTGAGTCTAAGATGCAGCACATGGAGAGATGAGAAGAAATCCATTCTGGGTAAGTAGGGCTTATTTCACTTTCAGTCTTAGTCTTAACACTGTACTGAAACAACTGATAAAAAAAAAAGAAAAGGAAAAAAAATGAAAGAAAAGAAAAAGGAGATGACACAAAACTTGAAAATATGGAAATTTTTTTAATGAGAAAATGAGGTTGTGTGTGTGTGTGAGTGCACATGTATGTATGTGCTCATATGTACGCACATGTGCTTGTATGCGCCTGCATTCATGTGTGTATGCACATGTGAATGCATGTGCATGTCTGTATGCACACATGTGTGTGTATGCATATGTGTGTGTTGTTTTTATTTCTTTTAATCTAATGAAAAATTGAGTACACAGCTTTTCGTTCATCTTTTCTTCCATATCGAAATGTTACCAAAAGACTGTTGCCAGTATCTGATTATTTTCATACTGCTTAACTTAAGCTCATATAGATGCTTTAGCTGTGCAGTGCTATAGTTAGCATCATTCTTTCATTAAGAAAAGCTTGGCAAGTGCAGGAAGCTTCATTCACTGTGGACATGTATTTTTTCTTTTCTTTTTTTTCCTTTCTATGCACACAGGCTGACACTCCTGTGGACACTGCCTGTATAGACAGGCAGTGGAGTTTTGTGTGTATGACCGTTTTTTTGTCCCGCCCTTAAAGCAGCCATACTCCTATCTTCGAGGAGGGTGCATGCTATGTGTAACATGTCATCCATACCAACGGCCAAACTGGCCTTCTCTTCCGAAAGTTGGTGATGGGATTTACGTGAGTGCAAGATCTTTGTGCGTGCGTTCACGCCACGGAACCTCAGTTTATAGTCTCATTCGAAGGAGTTGTGGACATGTACAAGCCAGAGCCCAGTGCGTGGTGGAAAATCGCCAGCAGGCCTGAGTGACAGGCAGTGAGTGGGCATTATAAACTATTGCCGTGGATTTATGGTTTTCACTCTGTGAGATAAAATGTAAAATGGATTAAACTTTTTTTGTTGCTATTTTTTTTGTTAAGAGTGCATGTGTATTTTTGTGCAGCAAATTGGATGCCTTTTAAATCATAAGGACATTGTTCATGTCTCACTTGGTATATTTAATCCTCCCATCAGTTGGTTGTAGTTTGACCGAAAGTATTTTAAGTTCATCTTTCCCTTAGCCAAAGGTTTTTTGTTTTCATAAAACATTTGTCACCACAACATGATTAACATACATTCATCCACACGTGATATTGAAAAACAGTCACCACAAGACAGTCACAACAGATTCAGTTCAGAGGCCAAGAGAAACTGACTTTAGGGAATTGGTATATACATTGAGCATGTTCATGGGTACTGAATAAGCTAGAATTTGCTGGTGGTTTGTTTTTTTTTATGAACCCAAATGTAAAATGGAAAGAAAGAAACAAACAACGACCGAAACAGAATAAACCAAAGTATTGAAGGATGAGTTTTCTTGGTCTTTACCCTGTGGCATGAAAGATGACCGTGATACTGATTCCCTGGTGACTGCTGTATCTTAGCCTGAAATCAGGTGATAGGCCCATTCATGGTAGGACATCACCAGCTGCCCACACCTGTCGGGGGATGGGCAAGAGGTGGAAACAGCAGCATACCTACAGGGCAAAAATGACCTTTCAACTGTACACTGGAGTTCAGCATTGTTTTCCCCGTATTGAATGGTCATTACAACAACCAGAGATTTCACTTTTCAAATCTGTTACATGACATCAAAAATTAGAATGGAACACACAGGCTGTCAGTTTTGGTTGCTTCATGACAAATTGGCAGATGACGAAAAGTTTGTTTTCCAGTTTCTTCATAATTGTTCTTCGTAGAGTTAAAGTTACCACCAGTTAATGGGCAGAAAGTTTTGCCTGGGGGCAGGTGAAACCTTTGTCTACTTGCCCTCCTGATTACGTAAGAAAAGATGATAATGTCCTACCTGGGGTATCATAATCTTTGTCAATGATAATAAGATTTAAATGAACCTTCTGCTGTATAAATTATGCCAGCTGCGAATCTAGTTGCAGTGTTTGGTCGACATGCACAAAGCTGTTGTGTGAAGTCTGTGCTTAATAATGTTTTCATGAATTCATAATACCTTGGCAAAAGATTAACATTATGGATTGCACATATTTGACGCATGTCAGGATGCATATTATTTACCCCCACTTTTCCTATACTGGGAATGAAACACAGGTTTACTTGGCTGACTTATATCCTGTTTTTCTGTGGGATGAAATACTGTTAAAGATTAGATCAGTCATGTGATCAAAAAAAGAAAAAAGGTCATGATAAGTTTTCCAACCTTAACAATCAGTGGAAAGTTAGTGAGTACCACATGAATACTGATGTATTACACCTGCTGCTTGGGCATGAAAAATCCACAATCAATCTGGATGGACTGAGTCAAGTATAGCATTTCCAGTGTGACCCGCTACATGAGGTAGTCATGTGATTTGAATGCAGTTCAGATAAGTCACTGAAACCGAATTATTTGTGTGATTCATCTATTTGTTTGTTGCTTGGAGTTAAAATAGCAAAATGCGGTTCAGTATCCAAACCTGCAAACAAAGGAAAAGTGTTTGAGCCAAACAGAGTTTGTGAAATACCAAGTCTGGCTTAGCATGGGTCAAAGACAGCATTTATCATGATTGTTGATTAAATCAGTCAGAAATCATTTGAGTTTTCAGTTGGTCATTGATATTTTTTGTGTACTTTGAGGAACACACAGAAATTGATGGCTATCTGCTATTCTTTGTATCCCACTGAGAAAATGTACAATGCTGATACACAAGTCTGGTTTGTTTTTTTTAAGGGGAGGACTGATTATGTGGTGTGTGTATGTATGTATGTATGTGGTGTGTGTTTATGTGGAGTTTGTGTGTGTGTGTGTATGTATGTGTGTGTGTGTGTGTGTTATGCAGAGGATCTGGCTGACGTGAAGAGAGAACTGGAGGATGAACGGAGAAAGGTTGTGGTTTGCGACAAAAGGTAAGTTTATCATGATCATATTTTTTGATTTGTTGTTCTTAATTGTTCTTGTTTTAAATGAAATACAGAATGAATTCTCTCTGAGCATGTTAGAAATATAATTGGGAGTCAAACTTATCATGATAACATTTCTTGACTTTTTTTTTTTTTTTTTTCTTCTGGATCTTGTAAAACTCATTTTCATTTGTTGCTTTCTTTCTGTCTTTCATCCCCTTTTAATCTGACGTAACTAAGCCAAGTTTACAGCATGATGAATAAGAATGGCCAAAAGGATCCAAGAAAAGTGCTAAACAAATCAGCAAACAACTGCTCTTTAAGTATGATGTACTAATATCTCAGTTAGATTTTATTTCACACATGGTGGAAATATTACGTTATATCAAAACAAATGGTTTTCAACCATATTATTATGCCTGTTCATTTTCAACAAACCAGTGTCGAACTCTGAAAAACTCTTGTGATCACCTCCAAGCCTTGGGAGAAAGATGGGACAGAATGATCTGTCCAGTTTTGAACCAGATTATCTTTTTTTTTTTTTTTAAATCCGTTAGATTGTATGAGGATGGTAGATTCAGTGGAAGAATCTGTTTGGCCTTTGCTCTCTAAGACACAGCCTTGCTTCAGATGCATGTGTATGTTCTTTCTCCCTCATCCTGGTAAATCTGGTTAAAGTCTGACAGTCCTGAGATTGTTTCCAGAAGATCTAAGCTTAGGTCTACATTAACAGATGGAACACGGTTGCGGCCTGTTGTGTTGACAGTGGTTCCCCCTTGAAAATACTGAGCTTGTGGACATTGCCTGTTTTCTGGGGGATTTGCATGATAAGGGATGTCAGTGAGGATGAAGGTGGTAGCCCATATCATTAAGTGCTTCAGACTGGTAGTTGCCAAAATTTCCCGCCTCATGAGCAAGGGCTGGGACATTGTGTCTGTTTCCCATCAACAGTCTCTGGAATCGAAGGAAAAAGAAAGAAAGAAAAAAAAAAAAGAAAAAATCCTTCAAAAGACAGACCTTTGCTCAGTCTGCACTTCCACCGGGCAGTGCACAGTGTCCAGAAAATCGTCCTTTCAAACTGGAACATCCACCAGTCCCATGCCGACACACAAGAGATTTTCAGTCAAGCCCCTCTCTGGTCACATATGAACGAATCAAAAACATTTGTAGTATGTTTAAGTGCTGTTCCAGACCATACCAACAAAAAGACAAACCCCCTCAAAATCAGATTCAGAGAGCGCCTGTCTGATGTTAACCATTAGAGAGACAGACTTGTGGCTAAACAGTTCAACATGCCAGACTTTCGCATGCAAGGTCAGGATCAGAGTCTTGTGGCTTAGGCACGTCACTGACCCCTGGGGTCAGAGAGAATATGGATGAATGACAATATCTCATGGAGAAACTGGCCAGCAGGCTTAAATCAAAGAGCCTAGCAGACCACCCCACAGTCTCCTTCACAGTGTTGGCTGGTAAGCCCTGCAGCTTTACCCTGAACCCACTAGGATCCTTGATCTCAGATTATTTCTTCTGCATGACTGTGCTATTTTCCAGGAGTACTTGGGCACTGGGTGTCCTGATGTGGATGTGGTTTCCTGGGCTGTTGGTGGCAGATGTGACAGTATTCTTGCAGTGAGTAGGTCCGGCCTTTAGGCTGACTTCTTTAAACAAACCAGTTGAGGGAGATGTGAAATTAGTCTGGCTTGGAGCAAGCCTGGCTTTTATAGGGACAACTCTCAAAAAGGCCAGTGCCTTAGCATGTAATCAGATGGGTCCAGCTTTTGATTAGATAATCCTTCAGTTGCCACTATCGTCATTAAGGCTTAAAATAGTCCGGATGGACTTTTGATTGGTGCCATCTGAATGTCTGTAACCCATAGAAAGCCATCAATGGCATGACTTGGGATTCAGCTTGATTAACCAGGTCTGTGAATGCTTGCCTGGGCTGTGAGTATTGTAGCTTGTTTTCAGTAATGATGGAGTCTGTTTCAGTCATCTGACTTGGATACAAGTCATCATATGTTTTTTTAACTAACTTATGATTTTAGGTTCTTCCGGTACAAAATCAAAATGGTAAATCCCCAGACAAAGCCTTCCTCTTGTTCTCCAGCAACTGCCCTCTGATTGAAGATTTTGAACTTCTGGAAAAGTTATCAGCCCTAGACATTTGCCTAAACACCTGCTTCCTCCTGACTCCGGCTACAGAGAAGTCTGAGCCTTGTCCAAGGACTCTTCCAGTATATTACCTATCGGCTGCAGATCACTGTCAGTTTTTCTAACCCCTGTGTCTTTGCTGTCACAGCCAGGTCAGCAGCCATGACTGATTCTGCTGCCCCACTGGCCTCTGCATAGCCTTTCCCCTACTGGGTATGTTTACCTAAATGACAGTCCAGCTGTAACCTGTGCAAGGTGTAGAGATCTGTAGAGATCAGAGTTGAGCCATCAGCAGAAGCCTTGTGTGAAGTTTGAGAAATGCCGATACTGTCCTCTGTGCTGCTGGGTCAAAGGAGTCATGGGTCACCTTGATGGTATACCAGCAAGTCTTTGCAGACTCCAGAGCACCTGAGGTTTATGCATGCCTGCTGGCACTGAACTCAGGCAGTCAGTGTTGCTTCCTCTGGCATCGTGCCTTCAGCAGGCTGGACAGCTCAGACAAGCAGCTTTCAAGGGTCTGAAGATCCTGTGCCAATGAAAGAATGTCGCAGGAGACAACATGTAAACAGTTCATACAAATAAGTGATGTAATAAACATGTGACAAAGTTATATGATGATGTGGGAAAGCAAGGACAGAAAGCAGATGCCATGAGACAGACTGACAGACAGACAGACAGACAGACAGGGAAAGAGAGGGAGGTGGATAGAAGAATGGCGAAAAGTGAACTGGATTTCACCAACTACAACAGATGCTTTTTTCTCTCTCTCTGGTGCCGTGTGATGGCCAATTGTATGAGAGAGATATCTGCAGAAATCCTTTTCTTCTGCTGATGGAAAGTCATTTGAGAGAAGGGCACTCAGAAATGCATTTTGCTCCTGATAGTTAATTCAGAGAGGAAACCTGTTGGTGTGATTTTTTTTTTCCCCAGTTGGCAAATAATCCAGGAGAGAAGACCTGCTATGTAAAAGCTAATCAAATTGTGGAGTTTACAAGTATAGGCCAGCTGGAAACAGTTAGTATAAGTTATCATGTTATATCATCCCAGTCAAAACTTGGACTTTGTACAGAAGTGATGTTTGAAAGGTTTCCTATGGCTATATGCAGAAGCGATGTTTGAAAGGTTTCCTATAGGAAAAACATTTGCCAAGCGAATGACAGAGTCAAACTTAAGCAGCGCAGGGAAGGTTGCATTGATCTGTTCCTGACTGCCATCTGACCTCGGCATGCAGCTGTTTCACAGTCAATAATCCAGTACTGTCTCGACTGGTTTGTGGGGAAAAGCAAAACCCTACCACATGTTTACAAATCAATTGGCCTGGAGCAGAGCCAAAAATGTATGCAGTGATTAATGTAGCATGTTGTTGTCATTTGAAATAAATCAGTGCAAATTAGTGACTTTTGGTGGATTTTGAATAAAAATATTTGACAAATGTTGTCTATAAGGTGCGAGGAAGAAAAATGAGTAGTGTTCCCGTGTGTTATTTTATTGACATTTGCTGCCTGTAATTGATACTTGCTGCCTGTATAGTACTGTACAATGGGCAGTGAAAAAATGCCACTGGAGTGGCACAGAGACTGGCAAGGTCACGAACTGTCAACAGAGCTTAAACAAAGAATTCTGTTAGCAGATAAAGCATTACAACAGTCTGCAGTTATAATGGTAATAGGTCTACCTTCACACTGAAGGGATGTTCATACTCTCTCTCTCTCTCTCTCTCTCTCTCTCTCTCTCTCTCTCGTCCGCAAATATTTCCTGTTTTCTGCAAGTGTTTTGAATTTCAGCTGACAAAGGCAGTAAGAGTAGAATTGTTTAGTGTGAAGTGACAGTGAAACATCACAGTGATAGAACTTTAGTGGTCGTGGTAGAGGGCCATAATTGGCATTTTCAGTAATGGCATCTGTTCTCTTCTCACCAGTCAGTGAGTGTCTTCACAGTCTCAACATTGTAGTGACAGTGCAGTTGAGGTGTCAGTCTGTGATTTTCTCTGTGTTCTCTTGTTGTTTTTTGCTGGTGGCTGTTTTCCTCTTTGTCCAACAGAATGTGAAACCTGTGCTAATGGTGGGAGAAATGTGGACAAGTGAAAACAGAATTTGGGGGGGAACTGTATGTTGTGATGTCGGTGTGTGGGAGGTCAGTGATGGTTTGTGTTACACTTCTGTGATCATGCCGACCCCTGTGGGCGCATTGTGCATGGTGAACACTATGCACTATGCATGCAGTCTATTTCTAAGCAGAGATATGGAAACGAACCCTGGTCCCACCCAGCATAAGGAGGTCCAAGGTACTGGTGATGAGATACACCTTCACTGACCACATCCACAGAAGTAGGCCATGTTCAGTTGGATGGCGTAAACTGCCCATGAGATTACACCTTCACTGACCACATCCACAGAAGTAGGCCGTGTTCGGTTGGATGGCGTAAACTGCCCATGAGATTACACCTTCACTGACCACATCCACAGAAGTAGGCCGTGTTCGGTTGGATGGCGTAAACTGCCCATGAGATTACACCTTCACTGACCACATCCACAGAAGTAGGCCGTGTTCGGTTGGATGGCGTAAACTGCCCATGAGATTACACCTTCACTGACCATATCCACAGAAGTAGGCCATGTTCAGTTGGATGGCGTAAACTGCCCATGAGAGATACACCTTCACTGACCACATCCACAGAAGTAGGCCGTGTTCAGTTGGATGGCGTAAACTGCCCATGAGATTACACCTTCACTGTAGGCCGTGTTCAGTTGGATGGTGTAAACTGCTGATGAGATTACACCTTCACTGACCACATCCACAGAAGCAGGCCGTGTTCAGTTGGATGGTGTGACACAAACCCTCCAAGCCATGAAGCAGCAGACTGACCAGCTAATGGCTTGGATCAGAAGTGACCTGGGCAAATTGAAGCAGAACTGGACCGAGTGAAAGAAAGGTGTGAGGAAATTGATGTAGGATGTGACAGAATGGAGAGAGAACACCAGAAACTAATTTCAGTTGTGAGTGATGCTGTTGCAGACAATGGTTATCTTCACAATGAAGTGAAGGAGGAGCAAGAAATGACCGACAGACTGTATGTATTAAAGGGGAGTAAAACAGAAAATCACACGGCTGAAGTGTGAAGGAGGTAGGCTGGAAGAATATTCAGGAGAGAAAATCTACAAATATTTGAAATCCCCGCCATGTGACCAAAGAGAAGACAGTGACACACGTGTTAGGGTGGTGCCAGACACGTTGAACAGTATTGTCACAGATGATAGGGTATGGTCACCAGATGACATTAGGGCACAACGAATAGGATATGGCAGAAAAGAACATCCACGACCTATGATTGTATGTTTCACTTGATGGAGAGATAAGATTATGATTTTAACTGATCAGGAGTTAAGACGCAAAGTTAAAGGAAAACGTGTACAAGTGTCAAATGACTTAACACGTATGCAAGCCTCTATCATCGTACAGGCATGAAAAGAAGGCAAGATGGCATATTTCAGTCGAGAAAAACTTGTGATCAGCCCCTTGCCACCTGATCCCAGGACGTGCTTGAAACAGCCCCTTGCCACCTGATCCCAGGACGTGCTTGAAGTGTCAGCTCTCTCTCTCAAAGTGTCAACTCTCTCTCTCTCTCTCTCTCTCTCTCTCTCTCTCTCTCTCTCTCTCTCTCTCTCTCTCACATGCATGCACGCACACACACACACACACATTCACTGGCAGACATACAGACATTCTTTCACTAACATATACACAATGACAAATTCTCTCTCTCTCTCTCTCTCTCTCTCTCTCTTCCCCCCCCCCCCCCTCTCTCTCTGTTTCTCTCTCCCTCACACACACACACACACACACACACACACACACACACACACACACACACACACACACACACACACACACACACACACACACACACATTCACTGGCAGACATGCAGAGATTCTTTCACTAACATATATACAGTGACATTCTCTCTCACTCTTTCTCTCTTTCCCCTCCCCCTTCTCTCTCTCTCTCTCTCTCTCTCTCTCTCTCTGTCTGTCTGTCTGTCTGTTTCTCTCTGTCCCTCACACACACACACACACACACACACACACACACACACACACACACACACACACACACACACACACACACGCTAATAAACATTCTACACACAGTATCAGTGTGGTGAAGATTCAGTGACAGCAAATATATGATGCATGCTGCTAGTGTCAGGTTAGAATTGTTTGAGAACTCCAGTGTACTCCTAAATTTGTCTCATTCCATTTTTCCCCAAAGATTAAGCTGCTAGATGATATATGTTTTCCATAGTGATGGCAAGAAATCTGAAGCTGTGCCATAGGGATGTCACTTTCTTTCCGAGTTCCTTGGCAAAAATTTCAAGGTTACTATTGGAGAGATTTTTGTGTACACAACTCTAATGCACTGGTAATGTAACCACATTCAGTATCCAGAGAGGATGTCTGAATATGATACCAGTGTGCATATGTTTTATTTCCTGTGGTCCGTTTCCCCTGTACATCATGATGACCTTCTCTGAACTGAAGAGAGTAGTGGGATGTAGCATGCATGAGGACTTGTAGTGCTGGAGTTCATGCACAGGACCCAGGTTTACACCCTCATCCAACGGGCATGGAGAGGACAGGGGTCTGTAGGGAAGTAGACCACAGACAGAAAATCGCCCACCTGCCTCTCTGGAGTGGGAATGGTGCCCCAGAACCTGCGAAGAGTTTGATGTTTTAACCATTAAGCCAGCAAGGTCCCCATTCATAGATGTAAGAATAAAAACATTTTGGTAAGAATGATTTAAATCACTCAGGGCAGTCCAGAGTGATGAAAATAAAGCATTTCATGAGAATAACTAAAATCAGAGAGATATTTCATAAGGATGGGAAATGATCATTTGTTCATTGTATGTTCAAATTAGAAGATAAGCCATAGTAGTGAGAAATAAACATACTAGGATTAAGGACAGTGACAGAGATGATGCTTTAGAAATGAGAAAAAAAAGAAATGATCATTATGAGAATGTCAACAATCACTCAGCTTATCCATAGGAATGTGAAACACATGTTCCATTGCAAAAAAAAAAAAAAAAATCACACAATTGAAAAGTGAGGTGACTGAGGGTGGAGATCTGAACAAATTCTAAAATTCTAAAAGTAATTATTATGACTCCACCAAACAAGGTGGACAAGTGAATCACGAGACAAAATGCGACATGTTTCAACCTCTTAGGTCTTCTTCAGACAAGATAAACAACACCCAGGACAACGAAAATGAAGAATGAGCAGTCACTTACCTTGCGAAAGATTAACAGTAAACCCATAGGGTTGAGAAATAAATGTTCAGAAAGAATTATTAAAATAATCAAGATTGTGCTAAAGTGATAACTCAGATAAGCAGTTCAGATTCTGTGTGTAAGAACTACAGTTCTGTACACATCGTGTTTCAGTATGTACAGGGATGTCGAACAGGAGATAAGAAAGGTGATGTACATATGCTGTTTCAGCATGTATAGGGATGTTGATGGGGAGATGATGAAGGTGATGTACATATGTTGTTTCAGTATAGAGATAATGGTGATGTGTGGTACATACACTGTTTCAGTATGCAGATAATGAAGGTGATGTACGTATGCTGTTTCAGTATAGAGATATATGGTGATGTACATACACTGTTTCAGTATGCAGATAATGAGGTTATATACATGTGCTGTTTCAGTATGCAGATAATGAAGGTTATATACATGTGCTGTTTTCAGGATGCAGATGATGAAGGTGATGTACATGTGCTGTTTCAGTATGCAGATAATGAAGGCGATGTACGTATGCTGTTTCAGTATGCAGATAATGAAGGCGATGTACGTATGCTGTTTCAGTATGCAGATAAATGAAGGTGATGTACATGATAATGAAGCTGTTTCAGTATGCAGCAGATAATGAAGGCGATGTACGTATGCTGTTTCAGTATGCAGATAATGAAGGCGATGTACGTGCTGTTTCAGTATGCAGATGCTGTTTCAGTATGCAGTATAGATGAAGGCGATGTACATGTGCTGTTTCAGTATGCAGATAATGAAGGTAATGCTGTACATGTGCTGTGTTTCAGTATGCAGATAATGAAGGTGATGTACATATGCTGTTTCAGTATGCAGATATGAAGGCGATGTACGTATGCTGTTTGCTGTTTCAGCATGCAGATAATGAAGGCGATGTACGTATGCTGTTTCAGCATGTGCAGGGATGTGGTGCGTGAGATAATGAAGGCGATGTACGTGTGCTGTTTCAGCATGTGCAGGGATGTGGTGCGTGAGATAATGAAGGCGATGCTGGACTGGACTCGGTAGGCAAGACCAAGGTGATGGTTGCGTTGTCCTCCAACCATGGGGATGTTCTTTCTCTCTTATTGACGACCTGTTGAAGACGTGAGTTCCCTCCCTCCCTCCACACTTTTATCTTGTCGGAATAAACACAAAAGTTCTCAGATTCTTGCAGATAACTATTGCCATGAATGCCTGGGCCTCCAGTGTAAAAGCCATGCAGGCTATGTTTTTAGAAAAAGTCCTCATCTGGCCTCAGCTGTCTGCATTGTTTCTACCCTTAAGCTCTGTGGCATGGATTCTGTCTGTACATTCTGATTACATATATGAACACATAACAAAACTGGGTGGAGCAGGTTAGTGACAAATTTCAAAGGGTTACATGTATACAGTCGAGATCTCTAAAGTATCAACAACCATCATCTGATTGCCTGATTGAAATAAATTCACCGTATCACCATCCTCCGGCTGCATTGTTGAAGGTGAACCAGGAGTATCCTTTACTAGATCCTCTTGCTCCAACTGACATTGTAAGTGTCTGTGTGAACTATGCAGTGGTCATAACAACATCGCTGGCCTGGATCGGGAGTTGGAGTCACAGTTTTGGCTGCCCCATGAACCTTGCTTGCCTCAGGCCATTATTATTATTCACCCTTAGATCTCTGGTTAGATAGTTGGAAGCTAAATGCAAAGATTAGGCTAGGGAATCCTTTGTGTGTGTGTCTGTTTGTCTATCTGTCTGTCTGTAGGATAGATTTGAAAAACACGAGGTTCTTCCACATGCTTATGTTGAGCATTACTTCCCACATGTGGAGGTTGAGCAGATTTATTGATTGGGAATCCAGTGAAAATATGTGTCAGCCCTGTTAATGCTGTATGAAAAAGTATGTGGAAGGTTAGGTTTGATGGTGCTTGACTATAGACTGCATTGGGAGGAGACGACAGGTGGTGTAATGCAAGGTTCTGATTTCAGCGTCATGACTGTTGGACTGTCATTTGTCCATGACCAAGTGTTGCAGGGAACAGTGCTGGGAAACAGATGAAGAAAAGGTTGATGTGCACAGGAACAGCTTTGTTGGGGGCCAAAGTCAGAATCACATGGCAGAGTCGATTTCATAGTGGGACTTTAGGACAGGCATTGTGACAGTCGCATGGGCAGTGTTGGGATCTCCACAGCTCTGTCCTTATCATACACAGCAGACCAAAGAGTTAACTCACTTGGTACTGGCAGTTTTTTTCCTTTTACTTACGCATGGGACTGGCCGTTTGTAAGGTTATATTTTTAAAAAAATCACTAAAAAAAAAAGAGTATTAACAGTAAGGGCAGAAAAAACTTTCAGAACTGGTTAGAAACATGTTGAGTTAGCTGGGGTGAAAAATATCGAATTTCCTGCCTGCATCTTTCATCTTCTGGAGCCAGAAGAAAATATTACCTTTTTCTCATCTGAATTGACACACACACATGTCTAGTAAATGTATTCAGGGAAGCACAATGTTTTTGAAACAGTCTGTTGACTCAAAAATAATCCAAGAAATGTCGAAATGTGATTTTGATTCATATGATAGCCTGTCTGCCCTGTAGTACTGGGTTGAGATGCCATTGCTGAAACACATTGAGCACATGAACAGTGACTTGCAAAAGCACCCCCTGTGGCTTGCTCGCCTGGTGAAAATTTCAGCTGCCATTGCTTACTTCCGAAAGGAGACAGGTCAGTGAATATTCTAATTAGATCATCAGGTTTTCTGCAAAGCAAGTGCCACTCCAAACATTCAAAGCGTACAAAAGTCCCGACCGGGGCCCTCTGTCTGAAACATGTTTGTGAGTTGGGGCCCCGATCAGGTCCCTTTGTCAGAAAAGAGTTAATATATGCCAGTGAGCCCTGTCCAGTCCTTCATGTCACCAGTACAAGGACTTGTATCTTCCTGTGGAATATCCACCCTATACCAGTGTCCTGTTGTCCAGTCCTTCGTGTCGCCAGTGCAAGACTTGTATCTTCCTGTGGAATATCCACCCTATACCAGTGTCCTGTTGTCCAGTCCATCATGTTGCCAATACAGGACTTGCATCTTTTTGTTGAATATCCACCCAATACCCATGTGTCCAGTCTCTCATGTTCCCAGTACAGGACATGTGTCTTCCTGTGGAATGTCCACCCGATGCCAGTATGTTCTGTCCAGTCCTTCATGTTCCCAGTACAGGACTTGTCTCTTCCTGTGGAATGTCCACCCTGTGCCATTTGTGTAGAATGGTCTTGGAGTCATGGCAAGGTACATGTCATGCAAGCATGTTTATGGCATGATTTGATCAACTAGGAGAGCTCCTGTCTGCTGGGAAATATGTTGACTTGCCTGTCCGACTCATTTGCCTTAAAGTCTTTTAAATAGTGAATGAGGAGGAGAGGGATTTGTATAAGATTTCCATTTCTTTCAACTTTACTAAGGTTACCTGTAGTTGTGCCTGTTCATCTGTTGAAATAGTGTTAAAGACCAGAGAGCTCTACTAGTCTGGGACTAAATGTTAAAGTAAGTTCATACATCCTTTGCCTGCTGTCAGTGGTGTGCCTGTGTTAACTCAAAGTAAGTTTCATACATGCCTTTGCCTGCTGTCAGTGGTGTGCCTGTGTTAACTCATACGAACAATAAACAATAAACAAGTGGGTAGTTTTTGCTCCCATAAGGAAACCTAACGCTGTTCCCTGCCTCATTTCATTTCCAATCATAGGAACAAACTTAGAATTTCCTTGAATACTGCAGAAAGTGTCCTCCTGCTGTGCGTTGCTTCTCTGCATGTGTGCTGGGTGAATAGGTACCACCTGCAAGTATCAGTGCCTAGGACTCTTACACACTCTTAGTAAGAGTTGTGTGCTTGTCATTGCTTCACAAAGGAAGCAACAGTTACACTCCTTGTTTGTTTATCGACTGCTGTTTATGTTTCCTTTATAAGTTACGATCAAAGAGTGGAAGATAGTTAAATGCCTCATGCCACACTTCAGTTTCAATGCACTTCTGTACATTAATTCAGAGAAGCTGTAAGAAGGATTTTTGTAGAGCCCTGTGAGTGAATGCCTTTTTGTTTTGTTATGGAATTCGCCCGGCAGCTTTACCAACACACGCTCACTCCATCAAGGTGGATTAATCAGAAGGTAAAGAGTCTGGTTATATTGGACCTCCATTTTCAGTCATTGGTACTAAAGGGAACGTGTGAGAAGTTGAATGTGGACCTGGGCGAGGCTGTCAGCAAATAAAGAAGAGAAGATTTAAGAGTGTATCTGAATACTGGAGTTCATGGTTCAATGGAAGTTGAATGTGGACATGGGCGAGGCTGTCAGCAAATAGAAAAGAGAAGATTCAAGAGTGTGTCTGAATACTGGAGTTCATGGTTCAGTGGGCGTCAGGGAAAATGGGTCACTGTATAAAGAGCAGTTAAAGGAATGCCGTGAAGAAAGATTACCTTTTCAGGATCTTTAGAATTGAAAAAAAGTGAGACTTGAAAGTGAAGTGTTTGATCAAAGTGACTGTTTGGAAAAGAAACACATGCACATACAGTGGAAAGTAATATAGAAAAAAAAGAAAAATAAACGGTGCATGTTCTATTGTTGTATGAATCAGTATATGATGTTAGCATATTATATAGCTGACTTAATGCATAATGATGCTAGTATATATAGTATGCACTCATGTATACACTGATGCGCACACATACACACATAGATATAGAGAGATAGAACTGGGCATATAATTTTGTATGCACACAACACACATACAATACAGGCGGACATACACACTCACGCATGCGTGCACACACACACACACACACACACACACACACAAAGACAAACATGCACACTCACATATATGTGTAGGCACACATGCATACATGTGCGCGCACACACACACACATACATGCATGTATACATGCATGCGTGCACACGCACACGCACACACATGTATAGATAAAACTGGGCATATAATTTTTGTGAACACACACACACACACACACACACACAGAGAAAAAAACACACACAGAAAAACCCAAACACACGCAAGCTGTACTTTAAATATTTGTGAAAGTAGAAAATAAGCAGGGTGCAAATGAGGAAATAGCTCATTCCTAGCATAAAGGGGGGTGTTGTGTTTTTCAGAGCCACGGATCCTGTAGTACAGCAGTACCAAGGGAACGCTCAGCCGCCGTTTCAAGGTAAACTCAGAGGTGCTCTTTCCTTTGGGTTTTTTTTTTTTTTCTACCATTGCTTCCATGTTAGTGCTTTTTTTATGCTAATGCTGTTACTGGTAGGACCTTTCTTCTGCTGCAGCTCATGTTTCCTGACCCAGATTGTAGATGTTGCTGTTTTGAATAGGACTTTTAAAGCGGAACAGAGACAACTGAAGTGACTCAGCAGCAGTGCGGGGGGGTAGGATGGTGAAAGTGGGGTTTCTTAGGGTAATCAGCGATTGCCAGGGTTAGGATTGATTTGCTAGAAACAAATGTGGCATTGGATGAGGATATTACATGGAGTGGCATGAAAGTCATGCTATTGACATGACACAAATTTGTACAAAAAAAAAAAAAAATAAAAAATGATGAGATGAAATGTTTTTATCCTTATTGGCTTTGGCAAAATATGAATTTGTGATGAAAGAGTTCGTCAGAAATGTGAAGTATTCTTTGATAGTTTCTTTTTTTTTTTTTCTTTTTCTTTTTTTGGTCTCATCTTGAGTGTCCTATATGAGGTACATCTCCCTCACTGTTCACACATACATGCTGCATTCAGGTTCATCTTGTAAGGGCTCCAGCATGTAGCAGGCCTCAGGGAGCAAGCAGTGCCAGGTTTCCAAGAGGAAATCCTATGCAGCAGCCAGGTCACTTTGGTGGTGACGAGTGATGTCTCTTCTCATCTAGTGTACGCAGGACGCTACTGACTAATCAGTGTCTAATGACAGTGATTGTGTCGTCTTTTAACGGTTGAATTACCTCCAGGAAATTGTGCCTTTCCTTAACAACCAGATTACTTGTCTGGAACAGCAAATTAAGGTTGTTACAAAACATAGAGAAAACAGTGGAAAAGTTTCTTTTTTAATGCTCGATTTGGAATTGCATCGAATTCAGAGTGAAAGTCGCAGTTGTGTGCCAGACTCCTAGCTGATTCCGTGCACATGTGGTAAACTGTTCTATCATTCAGGTGGTGGAGTAGACTCAACCCAAAATGGACAGGGCCGGCATTGTTTCAGGGTGCTGACCAGATTTCAAGTCATGTGTTCTCAGCTGTATAGAAATGTTATATATAATAGTAATGACTTTTTAATAATAATAATAATGAATACTTACATAGCGCCTATTCTCGGCTAGAGACCAAGCTCTAAGCGCTTTACAATCAACACTCGTTTTTACACAACGGGCTGCCTACCTGGGTAGTGCTGACTGAAGAGTTGCCAGCTGGCGCTTCATTCAGTCGTTTCCCATGTCATCCAGTCAGTATCGTTCACTCAAGTTCCTTACTTTCTTCATTCTTTCCATTTCTCACGCAGGGTGCATGCTATGTGTAACGTGTCATCCATACCAACGGCCAAACTGGCCTTCTCTTCGGAAAGTTGGTGATGGGATTTTACATGTGTGCAAGATATTATGTGTGCGTTCACACACGGAACCTCGGTTTATAGTCTCATTCGAAGTATGGGAAATGGAGTCACAACCAATGTTAACTCCGAGGGAAAAATCCCCCTGTACCGAAACGCCCCAGCGGAGATTCGAACCCGCAACCCCATGATCACCAAGATTACGAGTCTAGCGCACTACCAACTAGGGTTTTTTTTTTTTGTGGCAGGCTTTCTTTTTAATTAATGTTTCTTTTTGTTTGTTTGTTTTGTAATCAGGAAGTGATAGTATTACAGGGAATGTCTGGTTCCTTTAGGACGGCCATGTCTTATCAGCCATTTAAGATAACGGTAGATTATTTGTCATGGTGTTAATTTCATATGAGTATATGATGGGTTTTTTTTTTTCAGGACATGACATGACTTCTTTTTCCTGTGTGGTGACAGCCCCGAAAAGGCCCTTTGTGGCCTGCTGAGCTATGATAAGGAACTATGATAAAGAAGTGTGGTTTTAACATCTCTTTGATTTACAGTATATGCCACCCTGGTGTGGGAGTATGCTTCTTCTCATCAGTTCTGTGCAATGTTTGTTCAGGTGATGTCAACCAGCAGCCAGCTGTGGGACAGGTCGGAAACCCAGCGCAGGGAGGAGAAGGAGGACACAACGCCAACATGGGCCAGAACCTTAACGGTGGTCAGAATGCAGATATAGAGCAGAATCCTAATGCAGGTCAGAACCTTAATGCGGCTCAGAACCCTGAAGTGGGCCAGAATCCAAACACACAGGTCAAGATCTGATGTTGGATCAGAATGCTAACATAGCTCAGGACAGCAATGTGGTTCAGATGCAGCAGCCAGGAGACCAAGGCCAGGTCGTCGCTGGTCAGCAGCCCAGGAGACCAAAACCAGGTCGTCGCTGGTCAGGATCAGTTCCTGGGCGTCCTCAAACAGCTGCCCAGGACACAGACCTCAACCATCCTCAGAACGTTGCCCCTCAGCCCCAAGACGGCGACATGAAGCCTGACGAGGAGGAGGAGAAAGCAGGGGAGCAGGAGATTGTGGCCCAGAACATCCCACAGAGGGAGGTGGAGGAGCCAGCCCTGCCCAATGAGGAGGACCACCAGCAGCTGCAGGATCTGAACGCAGCCCGGGCACAGGAAGACCTGAACGCAGCCCCAGCCCAAGAGGACCTGAATGCAGCACCCGCGCGCATGGACCTGCCAGAGGACGAGATAGACATGCAGGCCAAAGCCAACCATGTGGCCCATCTGGGGAACCCCGACGACAACCTCCACGACCAGCTGCAGGACCTCAGTAGGGATCAGGTGGATGAACACGACAATGAGAACCTGAGGGACATGGTCAGAATGGAGATGGAAGAACATGGGCAGGAGGACAAGCAGGACCTGGACAGGGATGAAATGGAGGAGGAGGATAGGAGAGAAGACGAGAGAGATTTTGATGAAGATAACGAGCCTTTGGAGGTAAGAGCAAAGTTTGGTTGTTTATCACACTATCCCTTTTCTGTTTTTTTTTGTTGTTGTTGTTGTTTTCCGCTAGCCACTGAAAGAAACACTAGATATTGTGTGTGATGTAGTCTTCAAGTCCTTTTGCCAGTCCGTGTATTAGATGTGGCGTAAGTGATAATATTCCATTTCTAATACACATCTTTCATCTTAGACTGCAAGGCGTACTGTGAATCTATTGCACACAATAAATAGTGCTTCATTTTTTTTTCTCTTTTCTTTTCGTTGTAAATTTTTGTTTTAGTTTTAATGTGGTTTGATGTCGTCTGGCAAATTTGAAAGAAAAATTAATACAGAATTTTAGCAAGTCATAAAACATGCTTTGTTTGCTTCTGCTCTTCACTTTTTACCACGCTTAAATGTGTTTGAGTGACTCCTCTCTGATCACTAATAAAATCTAATTTAATACTACACATTTTTCTCGAGGGCAGTTTTAACCTGTTGGCTTGATTCACAACAAATGATATGTATGATGAAGATAATTGAGGAACCAGTTCTAGTACCTCCTTTTTATTTTTTATTTAGTTGGTTAGTTTAATTCTGAGAAAACATCTACGCACAAGATAACTTGTTCATGAAATCAGAAAATGACACATCTGATTTTGATTTGAAAAGTGTTTTCACTGTGTGTGTGTGTGTGTGTGTGTGTGTGATAATAGGAAGTTTGGGTGAGAAATATAACCTGAATGATTGGGATTTTTTTTTTTATTCAGATGAAATCAAACCATGATCACATTTAGTTAGTAACATTGTTGAGTGTTCTTTGCAGTTTCGTCCAGGCAATTATTTGTCTTTTTTGACTCGCATCTGTTAACAAACTGGGTCTTTATCATCACTCTGTATCAGATCTTGGTGGGAGAGCACTTTGTTTTAGTGCTGTTGTGTGATTTCTCCTTGTAAGTCATCTGTGTTGATTGACTCACATCTGTCTGCTGACTCTCATTGTACAGGAGAAAAAGAGAAGAAAAAAAAAAAACGAGTTGTTGTAGTCACCCTGTAATATGTTTTCAGGTGTGTATATTTTTGTCTGCTTGTATGAGTCTGTTGTCAGCTTTAAATCGGCTCATCAGTCCTGCAGTGATTCTGCTCCTGGACGTGATGACATTCATTACCAGTTTCTGAAATGTCTCTATGCAAGATGTGTCCAGATTCTTTTGAAAGTGTACAGTCTTATCTGGACTAAGCATACTCTCCTCCCACGTGATGGAACGCCCTCGTTATTCCAGTTCTTAAAGCCATGAAGACTTTTATCAGCTGTACAGATTATCGCCTGATAGCTCAGACCTGTGCCTTTGTAAGTTAATGGAAAAACATGGCCAACTCTTGACTGATGTGGAAGCTGGAAATTGATGGCCTTTTAGCCAAAAAAACAGCATGGTTTTTACACAAGTACAGTTTTACAACTGACTTTAATTTGTCTTGAAACATACGTTCACAATTTTTTCATTACAAATTGTTGCTGGTATATTTTGACTGAGAAAGCTTATGGAATTACATGGAAGTCTGTTATTCTTATCAGTCATCATAACCCTGGGTTTTCAACATATCTCCTTGTTTTTCTTTCTTTCTATCTGTCTTTCATGGTCTTTTTTCAGTGCAACACATGCAGCTGTCAGTTTCTCCTTCATTGTTCTTTTTTTTTTGTGCTTATTACCGTAACAACTCAACTGCACTTTGGCCTGTGACTTAAAGGCAAAGGAGGAGCAAGGTCTGGGCGGGTTTTGGCAAAGGCTGGTGGGCCAGCAGGTGGCAGGCAGGGCAGGGCAGGGAGACCATCTGCCTCAAGGACCTGCAGACGGTGAGGAACGCGGCAGACCCTTGAGGTTTACGGCCACCATGCAGCAGGAGGAAGATGATGACCTGCTGGATGAAGACGAAATGGAGCAGAACGACTGGGGCGATCAGAGGAGCACAGTCCCCTTCTCACCTGTAGAGAAGACCTCCATGGGGCAGGATGGTTTGTCACCCAGTCGAAAGAGCCAGGACTCACCAGACTGGACTGACAAGGAACTGGAGGGCGACGAGGAGATGGACAACCATCGAGGTGGAAACGTTGATGGTGATGTCAACGAGGATGAAGAGTTAGAAGAGAATGAAGGCTTTTTCGACAATTATGGAGATGTTGACAAGGATGGTCATGTTGATGGAGATGGAGCTGTGGACAGGGATGAAGACGTGATTTAAAAGGAAGATATGGATGAGGACAATGTTCGACAAGGTAGTTGTCCAGAGGGTTCACATTGAGATGGAGTTACTGTAGCTCAGGGTGCTTTTTGTTGGCTTTTGTTTGCTTCTAGTAGTTCTTTAAACCAGAAAGTGGGAACTCCTTGTAGGTGGTGGCCAGCTGAAGCTGCACTTCTATTGTTTTTTTTAGATGTCATTTTATGTACTTCTTCATTATTGTCACGTCTCTTCTGTCTGCATCTTACTGTCTGTACTGTTTCGGTTTACTGAAGTAAATTGGTCTCTGATGCAAAGAAGGGTAAAAATTAGTCCAGATCTTACTATTGTCATCATAAATACATAGGTATTGTTAACACTTTGTTTCTGTCTTGATGATAACAGCAGCAACAATTGTATATTACAACAACAAGAATTTGTATTACTTTTTTTTTTTTCTCTTTCATATATAATTTCCTTGCTGTCTGTGGGTATATGCTTGCTGATTGATGTGAATAACAGTGTTGTGTGGTGTGTACACGTATATGGTCAGTTCCCTGGGAGCTTTTCATTTTTTGTAACCTTCATGCACTTCATTGGTCACTCACGACCCAGCCACGCAAGAAAGTCATTTTGTATCTTGAGGTATTTAAAATTTCAAATGAAATTTGAGATAATTCTTACATCGTCAAAAACCAAGTAGCTATTGGTAAGCTGATTTTGATATAATGTATATGCATAAACAAGGGAAAGAAATAGTCATTTGTGTCACATTTTTGAAGAGGCAGGATCAAGAAGGATCCAATACTTTAAAGAGTGAAAATGTGATACAGCAGTTCATCAAGTGTGGGTCATTGCCAGTTAAGCGATGTTTTGTTGTTTCGTTTACTGCTTTATAAGGGATGAAATGGCATCATTTTTAGGGCAGCACATGCCTGGACCTTTTATGAACAAAGTCATAAAATTTTAACATGGATGTTTGAATAATGATAAAACTATGAGACAGTGATTAATAGTATGGGTGCAGTTGCACCTATGTGGTATGGGAAGGGTTTTAAGGTGTAAACTCTTGCGACTTTTTGACCGGTATGGGTCCTCCACAACCTGTGTCATTGGAAGAGGGATAAGCAGTAAAATCACACAGTGTACCCAGTATAAGCTGTATGGGTCAGTGGTGACACGCCTCATAGGGAATGTGCATTCAAAAGCAATGTTCGATGGAGGTTAAAGTGTGAGCCACTCTGTGTATGTCAGGTGCTTTGGGTCTTTGTTGTTTTGGTTAGACAAGCAAGGAAATGGTTATGAGAGGCAAAGTTGCTGCATACCTGTGCATTATTGTTGTTATTTAGAGTACTTATATAATGCCTAGCTCTAAGTACTTTATAATCCATGCTGTCTTTACATGAGGGGCTGAATACCTGGGTAGAGCTGCATTAGGATCTACTTGCTGACCGCTTGTCCACATAGCTACGGATTTTTTTTAGTTACATTCAGTACAAACCTGCCCTTTTTCTGTTTGTTAATGACCATATTGACGTCTGCTGTTTCTGCCAGTGGTGCATTTTGTTCATTCAGTGTTTGCATTGTCAGTTGTTTAAATCATTTTAATTACATTTCAAAGTATACTGACTACAAGCGGAAGTCATGAGATGTAAACAAATGTTGATGTTGAAATGCCGAGGTGCCAGATGAACATAAACACTGAAGGTAAGAACCTGGACCTGTTAGTCCTCTTCAAGCAGGGCAACAACAAAATCAACAGAAATAAAAAGTTTGGAAGAACAGGTGAAGAAGTCCTCAATTACTATGAAAATGAAAATGGTTGAAAGAGGAAGGAGTTAGGGGATGGGTAGGGGGTTGGGTGGGTGAAGAGATGGGATGGAAAAGTTGTTGAAATATCAAGTCTTTAACCGATGGCAGTTAGAATAACTGAGCTGAGAAATTTTCACAGCCATTGCCAATGCCTGATGAGTCACCTTCATCTCATGGAATAGATTTTCTCAGTGGTCTCAGTCTTCAGTAGTCGTAACAATCCACACGTCATTTCAAACAGAGCACCACTATAATTTTGTGGTGTTCCCAACCAACCATTACATTTCATTGAACTCCCAAGAGGGCCAGTGAAGGAGTGAAGGATAAGGGGGGGGGGGGGGGGTGAATGAATGAAAGAGAACGAGAAAATGAGTTTTAAAATAATTGAGAAACATTGAAACCTGTGCTTTAAGATCCAAAACCAATGATTGATGTTTTGCTTATTCATGATTGACTTTGACTTTTGTAACTTATCTCTTTCTTTTGTTCACTTCCTTTTCCTGTTTCTTAGTCTTCACTGGCTTTGTTGGAATTTATTGGATTGTGATGTTTTTTTTTTCCCACACCCAGGGTTTTAAAAACACCACAAACTTATATGTGGAACTGGTCAATAATGTGAGTGGACTGCCACGAGTGTTCAAGACCAGGACTGCACAGGAGTTCTCATCCAAGAGATAAAAGTCACCTCTGGTTAGGCATTAGCAAATGGTTGCGTTCAAAATACAGAACTCTGTGATTTAGTGTTATTTCAATGTTGTCTTTATCAGCCTGTTCTCCCATCCAAGAGATGAAAGTCACCTCTGGTTATTCATTAGCAAATGGTTGTGTTCAAAATACAGAACTCTATGATTTAGTATTATTTCAATGTTGTCTTTATCAGCCTGTTCTCCCACTCCTCCCCCCCCCCCCCCCCCCCCCCCCCCCAGCCATTTTCACAGTAACTGAGGACTCATTCAGCCTCACTTTGTGTGTGTGTGTGTGTGTGTGTGTGTGTGTGTGTTTATGTGTGGGTGAGGGTGCACTGCATTTTATTTCCTTTGATTATTTGTCATCCCTCCTGAAGAACAGGTCCAGGCCTGTTACTTCATTTGCAGTGTTCATCTGGCTGCTCAGTACTCGCACTTTTTTTCACATTTTAATTACGATGAGGGGTGTATTTAATTCCAGCAGATTTCTTTCTTGTTCAGTCGATCTTTTCAGAACAGTTAACATTTGTACAATACTGGAGAACATAGTATAATGTTTCAATAATGAATTGTAGAAATTTGAAAAAGTACTTAGTTAGGATGTTTGAATGATTAATTGTTGCAGATTTGAACATTGTTTTTAGCTTTCATTTATGCAGTTTTTAATATGTCTTGTTGTTTTTAGTTTTCATTTATACAGTTCTGAATATGCCTTGGTGCAAAACTGCTTACCAATTCAGTACATCAGATTGCTACTCTTTCAGCAGCATATTTTCCCCTTTTCTTCTTCGTGGGTTGGGACTTTGAGCATGGATTTCTCCCATGACTGCAAGGTTAGAATAACTGCTGTACGGTTTGGTAGGGAGGTATGTGTGGATAGAGCCATCATAGTGGAGAACAAAAGAAGACCATGCCTTGAGATACTGCAAGGCTTCATCATACAGAAGACTGTGCTCGGGAGCATTGAAAGCAGTTCCTTTCAACCCAACAGGTTCAGGGTTCACATCGTTTTAATTGTAAGGGTTTTCCTACCCTCGAGGTAAGATTGGGGGAAGGAAAGAGGGAAGGGGGGTACACAGAACAAAAAACCCTGGATGTTTTCACAGGCAAAGATTTTTTGATGCATTTCATTTCTGCCTTGCCCCAGAAATTCTCGGGGCTGAAACGTGCGTTCTGTATGCCTGTAGCCCCCAGAGAATTTTCGGGGTGACGACATGATGGAAACACACCAACTTCCCTGTTGATAAGTGAAGGGAAATGAATACTTTGAACTTGCTTGAAAGCAGTCCACAATGTTTATCAAGTCAGTGGACCAAATATGAAGGTTGTATTCCAAAGCAGTTTATCAGATACAGTGAAGTGAAGGTAGCAAGTGACTGTGTAGCAATCTGTTCCCTGGCATACAGGATGCACCAGCACTCGGCAGTGAAGGGGTTAAAACAAAGCGGCATTTCATTCGAAAAATTTACAGTGATTATATTTGTGTATGAATTCCAAGTATCAATCACCATTTCGCTTTTGACAAACTTGGTGGATTTAACTTTAAGGCCTTTGCTGGTCGGCTGATGAATAAAAACCAGTATGTAAAAGCAAGGCACTCTAAACAAAACTATGTGCGTTCAGGCTAACACATAGTCAGATCTTTCAGTTTTTCAATTTGAATTATAGTTTGTAACCCTTTGTAAAATCTCTGTGTGTTTTTATGTCTGTCTGTCTTTTTTTTTTTTTTTTTTGTAGTAGACATTGTACAACTTATTATTTTCCTTGGCAACTGACGATTTTTCATTTGAATCTACACCTTTTACTGCAAACGTAAAACCCTGTTGTTACATATTGATGGAAACGGTAAAACATTAACACTTCTTTCAGCATGCTTTTAAATAACTTTTTACAGGCACCTAAAACTAAATATAAAACTAGATTGCATCCATTAATTGTGAGAAGGGGAAACCTGACATTTTGTTGTTCACAGTTGTTTCTTGGACTGCCATCGCCTACACATGGCATGTTGCGAAAAAGTTCTTGCTCTTTACTCAAATTTGATTTTGGATCTCAGTTCTTGATTTACCCCTTCTGTATGTGGTGTGAAACCTTGGCATTGGTTGAAGAGTTATGTCGGAAGGTAGACATCAGTCCTGTTGGCAAAAATAATAACTAAATGAATAAAGAAAATTAATATCATACAAAAAGTCCTTCAGATCTAGGTTAAGCTTTGAAGTGAAATGGTTACTGAGTGTTTTAGTGCCTGGAAAAACGTTTAGAACAAATGTTCAAGCGAGACCATGATTCTGCAAGGTGGGAAATGAGCTCGTATTTCTCATTTCTGCTGAAATTTAGTAACATTATGAATGACTTGAAATAAAATGAATATAGCCCTTATTGTGTATATATTTAATATATATATATATATATTTTTTTCTTTAAATCTTACGATGAAATGCAGTCCCAGAGTTGGGAACGTACTTTTAAATTCCTTTTCTTTAAGCACCCCCCCCCCCCCCCCCCCCCCCCCCCCCCCCCCCCCCCCCCCCTAATTTTGCAACAGTTATCGTGTGTATTTGACAATAGTTATTGTGTGTCTGTACTACGCCACTGGCTCTCCTCCTTTGTCTGAGAGCACCAATGAAGTGTGACAAACTGTATCATTAACTGGACTCATTTCTCTTTTTTTTTTCCAGGGTCAGCATTAGAGCAGTTCCACGTGAGGCGTGAAAAGTCACCATTCCATCCATCTTCCCCTCTGCTCCTGTCCATCAATCAGCTGCTGCTTGGGGTTCTTGTTGCCATGGGGGTAGATCCTCTTGTGCTGTATTCATGGGGGTAGATTCTCTTCTGCCATGTTCATCGTTTTATGTCCAAACACATATGCATTTTATTGCTGGGAGACTGTGGTTTAGAAAGTATTGATTTGGGTCAACAGGTTATCCGTGTTCAGATAGACAGCTGAGTTTTTGTTGTTGTTGCTGGTTTTGTTCATTGAGGGGTTTTTTATTTATTTGATCAAAAGCTGCTCTATAAGAAAAAAAACCTCTCAGTTGGAGGTATTTTGCCTTACATTTTTTTTTCCCACCACTTAGTTTTAGTTTTCAGCAACAGATTTCTTTTAAACAAATCCAACATGTTGGGGTTACATTTTGAGCCCATCTGGTTCTAGTTGCTGGTACTGTTGTTTAGGTACATTTGTGTAGCTAAAAAAAAACCCTGATTAGTGATTGATGTGGATTCAACTACATGTGCTTGTACTTTAGACTGGGTCTGATAGTTATTTCCCCCTGTTGATGAGCATGCAAGTAGTGGTCAGGGAGTGCTGCATGTGTGATATTTCCGTTAAACACTTTGCTTTGGAGTTGTTTGGTATGGATTTTTATTTATGTGCTATTATTTGCAAACGTGTGCTTCCCACAATATCAATGTGATAAAGAAAATGTTTACCCCAGTGGATTTTTCTTCACTAGCCATCAGGTAATCTGTTTTGTTTTTTTTTTCACCCAGCTCAAGTTAACAAGTGAAAGAAAGAAAACAATGTGTAGAACCTTGTTGTAAAGAAAAAGAAAGTGTGAAGGTGGGTTTATCGTACAGTGAGTAAGAACAACATCTCAGAGTGTTCTACAAAGTTTTAGGTCCTTCAAAGAAGGTAGTGTGGGACTGCGCCATATGATTGGTGGTTTGTTCAGGGCTTGTACACTTTGTGATTGGTTTTGTTTAGATTTTTTTCCCCCATTTGTTTTTTTTTTGTTGTTGGGGGGGGGGAGCAAACACTATCATATACATGCATTCAAGTGTGCAAATGCATTCATCTACTTGTTTCTTCAGATGTTCTGTTGTTCCAAGCACTGGATAGAACCATCAAAGTTCTGTTTGAGATTGACCAACAATTTTCATTCAGAACTATTGTCTCTGTCGCAGTATTGGCTACATATTGTCTGTTCACAGGGTTAGGCTGTGTGCAGACACCTATAAGCATTGACCTCAATCTTCGCTCAACCAAGAAGTTGGTGACATTTGGATTTTCTGTATTGCTGGTAAAAAAAAATTGTTCGTTTAAGTTATCAGTTTATGGTTATTTTTCTAAATATCATTGAGAAATCCAGATATGTCTCATATATTTGAACGGCATGCATTGATCAGATATGTAAGTGACAAATGTTAGTACCTGTTCTCAACATGCAGGATTGCTCCCTGCTGGGAGGTCGAGCAGTTGATGACAATACTCTGGGTCCCACTTTCACCTTCAGATGCAACTTTTTCTTTCCTGCACTTAAAATTTATATGCATCTTAGTGGGTCTACACTTTATGCATTGTCTGTTCACTTTAGCCTGCCTTTTTTTTTTTTTTTTTTTTTTTTATCTGGCATTGAGTTTCATTTTCTAGAGCATGCAACATTTATATTGCAGGGTGCACATGTTGCAATTTATCAAACAGTGTATGGTGTTAACCTTCATGTTTGAAAGACAGGTTTCTTTGTTACAGGGTTCCCCCCTCCATAGCAAATGACATCATACCAAGGTAGTAGGGCCATCAAAGGTGTGGAGAATTGAGATACCCATTTTAAGACCATGGAGTCAAAGGTGAATTGCCTGCACTTTTTGGTTAGCTTTAAGATACTCAGGGAATGGGATCCCATGATCCAGTGGTAGCATCATGGTGGCAAGAGCAAAGTTTGCTTTTTGTAGAACAAAATGGATAGCCCCAACTCTGGAAGAAGAATGGAAGGGTTATACTCGTCAGTTTATTTTGAGTGTGATCAGTAAACACCGTTTGGTACACCTTGAGTTTGGAAATTTAGGTTCGTTTGGGTCTTAAAAGTTAGAGAGTAAAAAAGTAAATTCTGTGCCCAGGTTTTATTATGGTCCTATTCCACAGTGGTTATCATCCATCTTGAACTGCATTTGATCATTACATGCTTTACCTCATCCCTGTTGTCACCTTAGCAAAGGATTTTCAATGGTTTCATTTCCTGCAAACGTCACACACAGTCGTACTCACGGAGCCCAAGAGATGAACATATTATAAAGCCCAGGAGATTAACATTTTGTAGTAAACAACAGAATTAGGACCATATTCTCTTGATGCAGATTTTTTTTTACATTGCGCCGCCACATGGCTTTCTTACCGTGTCATGGGAAAATCTCATTTCTAGAAGAATTGAAAAGGTTCCTCAAACGTTTTGCTTTAAAACTCTTGTTGAATAGATGTGAAAACTTGTCACATGGTTTTCTCCCAATAGTTTGCAGACCACATACTTAACAGACTGTAGCTCTGACATAGTTTTGATTTGAAAGCAGTTTGCACTGTTGAAGATAGATCTAAAAATATGCAAGGATGGAAGACTTAAAAAAATTTAACATGAAGAAGGTTCCAGCTCCTGGTTCTGTTGTTACTTGATAATGTAAAGCAGTTTTGTAGAAAACCAAATGTCCTGTGCATGATTGTGGCTGGAACAGAGGCATCCACTGCAAGTGTAAATGCATCCCCAAACCGCAACAGGACGACTGAAAACTGAGAGTAGCTTCATTCTACACGTGTAAAGAAAAGTGAACCCCTACGTTGCACACACACAGTTTGTGGTTGTGTCTTGAACCCATGCAATGTAAGGGCAGCTTCTGTTACAGTTGTAAAGAAAATTTACCCTGTGTATTGCATCAAGTTCGCAGTTTGGTCTTGAAGCTACACCTGTTGTAAGTTAAGTTGAAGGGAACGAAAAGTGGGGGTATGAAGTGCCTTGCATTAAAACATTTATTGTGAAGAGGGCCATATTATAAATACCATCTTGAAAGCACTCGCAATGTCTTCAAGCTGCATCCTGAAAGATCCTTCTGTCTTTCATCAAATCGTGTGTATCAAAAAATCCCTTTGTAGTAAGTGTGAGGGGTCATCAGATCTTCTGTACTGATGGATACCCTCTTTAGTTTCATCAAGTGGTGTATTAGACTCTTCTATCTTTTCATTAAGTATTGTATACTTCTGTCAATTTCATAGATTTTGGTCAGTATCTGTGATGGAAAGGAGGAAAAATCCAAAAAGTTTTTTCCCAAATTTGTTTCAATATTGATTTATGTTCAGATCATCTGCCACAAATAGGCTGAACAAGAGAGTACCACAGCTTTTCCTACATTTGAATGAAGGAAGATTTTTTTCCTAATGTGAAAAAAAAAAGTGAAGTACCATTTGTCGTCTGAGAAAAAGTATTGTTTTTGCTTGTTATACCTTTGTGGGTCATAAAAACCCAGCTGTCTTTTAAAACAACTCTCTTTGTGATCACAGATCCCCTTTGTCATGCATTCAGCATGTAGTAGCCTCTGTACAGGTCTTTTTACTACTGTGGTGTAGGGATGCATGACATTCTAGGCTCTTGTGTCGATATATGCATCAGTCTGTCACCATCAAACTATGCACCTATCATTATGATTCAGACAGACCATGTATTGAGATCAAGACAACCCTGTCTCCCAACGCTGACCAATTCATTGACCTTGGACCATCAGGTAGAGCTGTATCTCCATTTGGTTTGTAAACATATACATTATGACATTCCAGTAGAGCTGCCTGTTTCTTTCTATCAGTGCATACAGCATCTCATATTTTGTTCCATCACTCTGATCCTGTCTCTTGCTGATCCTCCCTCACCCAGACTCCTCCATCTTCATCCAGGAAAGATTGGTATGATTATCACCTTTATTGTAGACTGTGGTACCGTCATATTAATCTGAGGGTATTACATTGTCCAAGTTGTACTGTAGACTGTGGTATGTCATATATTTGTATGTATGTATGTGGGTACTTAAACTGTTCATTTTTAAGTGTGTGGGTACTTAAAATTGTTTGAACATTACCTATGTACACAAATGTTAACATTTTGTTTGATGGGTGTAAACAAGGACATTGTTTGGTGGGAGACAAAGCACCCATAGTGAAACTATTAAAGGCACACAACTCCAAACTGAAGTTGCTTGTATACACATTCATTCAACACATGCTTTGGCAATTACCACACACAACAAGCAAAAGATAAGAAAGCTTGGAATAGGGGTGGGGTGAGAACATTTCCTTGTTGGTTCTGTGCATGTCATGCCTACTAGGTTAAAGGATATGGCAAGTGAATTTGTTTTGGAGTTGCGAGCTTTTGTTTCAAAATGGGAGCAAGTCACCTGCCTTGTTTATGATTTTTTTCCATGAATGGGCGTTAAAAGTCGAGGATTGTGTGTGATGAAGAGCATGCAAGTGGTCTGTGTCTGCGTCTTACGCTTATGAGAGATGTTCTTTGAAGAGTTTTTTTTATACATTTGCTGACAGCTTGCTACAGATTTTTTAAAAATCTCTACAATAGCAATAATGTGATGTTTCTGGTACTCTCTATATGATTGTTAAATGCTTTACTGAGAAAACTCAACCTCTTGGATCAATTTTTTTTCTCTCTGGGGGGGGAATAAAAGCAACCTTGCTTTTGTCCCATGGAGATGGGTTGGGGCCTTATCCAGCCTCCAAATCAGGTGAGAGATATGTGATTTATAGCATGTCCAGAATATTTGGAGGGGAAGGAGGGTATGGTGAACCAAAAAGTTTTCTTTCATGTGCATGCAGCCAAGTGTTTTGACTTGGACAGGGGGAGTCCCACGTCCCCACGTCCCAAATCGTGCAGGTGTGTCCAAAAAGATGCAAAGCGTGTCCCGATCCTCAAATTGGTCATGTTCTGTGCTCTTTACATGTGGTGGTAAACAGTGAAGGCTTGTGGTGTTCCTCCAAGACATAGGTACTCTGTTCATGTGAAGATTTTATCTGAGAACACTAAAGCCTTTTTGCATTACTTTTCTATGTTATAATTCATGTCCGAATCTCTGTCCCCACCCTCTTTCCATCCCTTTTGCCCAAGAGTTCAGAAAATATGACTTTGTTAGTTCCTTTGTTTGTGCTAACATTTAAACTTAATCAAGTAGTTATTATTCCAGAAGGAAATTCAAATAATCGCTCTGAAAGAAACTCAGATCTTCTGCAACGAACATTGCTTTAAGTGCAGAAATGGACCTAAGATTTTGTTGTAAACGGACAGACTTGGAATTAATTTGGTGTATTTTGGGAACCTGTTTCTCTCTCTCAACAGTATGTAGACAAGTGTCTACACTGTAAGCTGATCATTTGCATTTGACCATTAGTGTCGTTGGAACCGATAAGGGCCAGACATTTCAAAAATTGGCCATGAGAAGATACATCTGGCTTTCAGATCATCTACAAATACTTTCTGAAGCATTTTGATCAGTTTTATTTTATCAAATAGAGAGCGCAGAATTCATATGAAGTGCATGAGTGCACCGATCTGCAATGAATCACAGCTGGTTTGAATTCTTCATCAAGCACCATCATCATCTTGTCGGCATCAACACTTCAAAATATTCATACTGAAGAAAATATTTCTCTTGTTCAGAAAATCATGTCTTTCATGTCTTTCAGACTGAAATTAAACATTAAGCCAAATAGTAGAGTTTTGAAGGCAGTGAGCCGCCGTTTTTGTCCTATTAGGCATTGCAACTAGTCACGAGTTGACTCGTACTTTTTTTTTTCTCTTGGTCCTAATAGGTGTTATAACTATTGCAGGAAAGTGGTTGAAATGAGCAAGCTTGTCTACTGTTTCTAAATGCAGTTGGCACAGTTTGGTGTTATGCAGCTTCATGTTGCAATACTTTGTGAATAGCGAGTAGCCCCAAAATGGTAAGGCAAACAAAAGAACATGGCCATTTTTCAACATACAGTAGAAAATAAGCAGAACCTTTTTATTGATATAAGAATAGAAAGTGAACAAAATAAGTAACGTGTAGCTTCTTTTGCTTTGACTGTTGTGATGCAGACTTGTTTTTGACCGACATGTCGGTGGGGTGTTTTGTTTTTCCATGAATCAGAGCATACCACAATGGTCCAGAGCCATTTTCAAATGATACAGACAAACAGACCATTTTTTTTTTTTTTTTTTTTTTTTTGAGGTGTTTATGTACAGCTGGGAATTATATCTCTCATGTGGGAATAAATGATTTTTTTTTTTTTTTTTAACCAAGACTGGTCTTTCTTGGGAATGTGCTGCCAAATGAATTGTCTTTGTATCAATTTCTTTTTTGGCATCAATTTTCAAAGATGTGTACAAATTTGGGCTGTGGGCATTCTTTTGAAATATATCTGTGTGATTTGCGTCTTCAATCATACATCATTGTTCATGCATTGTAACACAGCACTCCCACATAACTTTATACCTGAATCATGCCTTGTGCAAAACTTTACTCATGTGCTGTAGAAGTATATCACCCATATTTTTCAAACTTGATTGGAAGGAACCTCACATTCCAGTCAAATGACACTGTGTAAGCGACGCACAGGCACAATCATGCAGTCACAATTGTCCAACATAAAAACAGTAACACCCACACATTTCCAGCAAATATTCAAATTTCAACAACAATCAATAAGTAAAAAAACCTTTTGTTGCATCCAGTGTGTCATCACACCGGAAACAAATAAATAATGAACTTGTTCTGTTTAGGTTTGGCTTTCCGTGTCTTGTGCACACATTCCACAGCCTGCCAGTCCAAAAGGCATCATTCTGGAGCTGAAGAATTAGCAGCTGTAAACCAGAAAATACATACCAGTGTGTCAAATCACCTACCCTGAATACATCCATTATTTAAAAAACATGTCAATGAAAAGAGCCTGTTAATTAAATTGTGCTGTTCAATAGTAAGATTATTTTGGACAAATGAAGAAGAAAAAAAAAAGACCTGAAGTCAGTCTTATCTGTATACAGATGGCGGTCGGGCTCAAACACAAGTAGTCACAATACAACTGATTTTTTTTTCACGCTGGATCTAACAGAAAAGTGTGTGAACATAGAAACAGAAACATTACCCCAAAGAAATGGTGAAAACATATTCTATCCACAGCAAAGCAACAGATCCTGCTACATTGGCTGGTCTGGCCCATTGACCATTGTTAGTCCAAAGCACAGTGACCAGTCCACATGTTTTGGTTTTAGGTTGGGGCAGTATGAATCAAGAGCTCCTGTAGGTCTCAGACATACTGACTGATGTCACTTAAAAGGAAATTCCTCATGTTTTAGTTTGAAGTTGGAGAGCAGTATGAACAGAGAGGTGCCTGTTAGCCCAAAACAATGTCACTGGAGAAAGGAAATTCCACATGCGGGTTTATGCTGAGTGGTATGGACAGAGAGCGGCTCATAGTCCAAGGCACACTGTCATAGAAGGAAGGAAGTTCCAGATACTGTGATTTTATGTTGCAGAGGGGTATGAATTGCGAGCAGCCAATTGTTCAGGGCATTCCGACTGATATCACAGGAGAAATTCCACATGTTTTGGTTTTATGTCAGAGACTGTAATAAATAGAGAGCAGCTAATATGTGACGGCCTCCCACAAAATGATAGACAAGTCGCACAGGGCTGATCGCCGCTGCGGGCAACAAAGAGTGATGAGGGTCATTTTGGGGTAAAATGAGATTTTTGCACCAACACATAGGAAAACCATTTAAGCATATCATGTTTCACTGATTTTACCTAAAATAAGCTAGAAATGTGATTAAATGGATTTTTTTTTTCACTCCATATCATCAATTTTAAGCAGCACTGATTGCGAAAAGTTACTCATTTTCAACAGATAATCGAGTGCACATCCCTCGCAGAGCCCCTGGCATGCTGCACATCATTCGAAAGCTCAATGTGTCTATTTTTTAAGAATCTGTACACACATTTTTTTTTTTTTTTTTAGTAATCAGAAGGCCTCTACGAGGCATTCAAAGTCATACACAAAAGAAAGCCTTCCAACCAATCGGCAATCAAATACCGAAATGGCCTAAGTAACTCAGCTGTTAACAGCAGAGACGCTGCCTTTCATTGGTCACAGCTCAATGGAATCTATTGCATTTTGCCTTTGTCATCGTTTCACTCGAAAATCAGCATCATGGATCGGCGTATTGTAACCCTGTTAAATTCATCAAAATCAGGAAACATTTTTGATTATGAAGGCCAGGGAATTAGTGGCCTTATAAACAAAATATTTCGCCATCAGCAATAGCAATGAAAAGGAATATTTTGATTTCGATTCCAATGAAGAAACTGACAGCAAAGCTGACGATGGGATTTCCCCATCAACTTCGACCTGTGTGTGTCAGTCTCAGCCTGTTCGACTGGAAATCGAAGATGAAAAAGAAAATGAGAGCCAGTTGTACGAATTGAAGAAAGTGCAGATCTGTCGGGTATAATGCCGTCACAATAATGCCAAAAATTTGGTGACAGCGACATATGCAACAGAGAAGGTATGAACTGCAATGGGCAGCCTCTGCCAATCTGCAAATGGCAGAACAGTTTTCCTAGAACTGCATGCAGGTCAAAATGATAATTTAGTGCATTCCAGCTGCTGATGGCCAACATATTATGTGTGTGTGCATGTTTGGAGAGAGAGAGGGAGCACAGGTTTTGATCGTCGGAATAAACTCTGTGTGTGTGTGTGTGTGTGTGTGTACGTGCTTGCATGTGTGCGTGTGCGAAGGACAAGAGAGATTCCCACCCAGGCAACTGAAAAGGAAGAAGAAAGAATAATGCACATGCATTTGTTTTTTCTGATAAGGTATGTTTTGTTAATTATGAGTATATGATGTTTTTATCATAAGATGTCATGAATCGTGAGTCCGGTATGTGTTGACACACAGTGCAAGAGAGCTACCTTTTTCCCCTCCAAGAACCCACTTTTTTTTTTAAAAACGCTGAGCAAAAATGAAACTAGAAAATACATATTAATTCAACAGTGATTAGTGTATCTGTGCTAAGATAACATTAAAAACAAAAGTATCTATTAAACATAAAAAATCCAGATATTTTTCATTTTCCAGCGCCCTGAACAGCCATTAAATACACCAATATATATTTGACTGGGGATAACATTCAATTATCAAAGTGTTTGCAATGATTTTTGATGGTTTCCCACATTTCATAATTTTACAGCAAAATTAAACCTTGGTTGCTAAGGAAAAATGGTTGGAGAAAGGGAAACTAAAGCCATTTTCTTAAAATGGCTACCGTGTTCATGGGACTCTTTGAAGGGTCATAACTTTTTTTCATTTTAACATACAGAAATTCTTTATTATATCATTTGAAAGATCTTTTCTCCTCTTTCTGTTGACATACATATCTGAATAAGTTAAAAATTCGACTTATCTATCATTTTGTGGGAGTTGGTCACATATATTAGCCCAAGGTATGATACTGACTGATGTCACAGGAAGGAAATTCCAGATGTGGCTTTATGCTGGAGAGCGATATAAATAGAGAGCAGTGGTTAGTCCATGGCCAACTGAGTGACATCACATGAGAAGGAATATTCCACATGCTTTGGTTTTATGTTGAAAAGCAGCCTGAATAAAGACAGCTGAAAGTCCAAGCACACTGACTAATGTCTTGGGAGAAGGGAGATTCTGGATCCTGGGGTTTTATGTTAGAAAGCAGTATGGAAAGAGAGCACTTTCCCTTCAACTCTGTGTTTATCAGTATCTTCGGTGAAGTTCTGTTCATTCACCTTGTTGGTGTGGACAGTACATTGAACTTCGCGAAAACCAAATGTGGACTTGTGAACATCCACAAAAATGCACATCACTAGCACTTACATCTCAAGCAATACGTCTTCTCAATTTGACCACCACCACCTCCAACCCCCCCCTCCTCCCCACCTCACTTACTCCTCTCCTTCCCAACCAAAAACACATTACAGGTGTTTAACTACGCACACAGAAAGCTGTATATGTAAATGAGTGCTAGCTCTTTCATCTCTTCTGAAAGATCCCAACATAAACCACAAATTTCCTTTGAAATTTTAACCAATGGTCTCTACCTGTTTTCTGGTACATAGTGTGTGACCCATTGAAAAAAAAATTACCTTAAATAGTGAAGTATTGTGTTAACCCTCTTGTCACCAATTCAGTTGCAGACAGTACTATTCGTAAATGCCTGCAATATCAGTGCAGAGCTGTGATCTCCTGTGTCTTAGCCAAACTGGCCTTCTCTTCCGAAACTTGGTGATGAGATTTTATGTGTGTGCAAGATGTTATGCGTGTGCTCACACACGGAACCTTGGTTTATAGTCTCTTAGTGCACTTCCTACACATTTTCTCCACATCAACCCGGGCGAAAACACTGGGAAGGAAACAGATTCCCTTCCTTTACATACATAGATACATACACAGTCTACATGTCGAAGACATTCTCCAGTGCCAGCTCTGGTTTGTCATAGTTCATTTCTTCTGGGGTCAGGATGCCCAGTTCATCCAGAGCTGGCTTGATCTCCTTCACGATATAGGGCCACAGCTCATTCACCCGGATGCCGCACTTCTCCTGGAAATGAACGGTTGATCCACTGATGTGACATGATCGCCAAGGTGGCTCGGAACCCAACTGACAGGTTGCAAAAGACTAAATCGTCAGCTTTCCCTTCACCTTTGTCCTGAAAAGTACAGGCATCACAGGAGGGCACAAAATGTTCCTTGGCAATACATCAGAAAAGAGATTTGAAAGAAATCACAGCCATCTAATGAATTACAGTTTACCACATTTCACATTGTTCTATCAATAAATCATGAAGGAAACATCAGAAACAGGGAAACAGATACACCACACCAAGGTTTAGGGAAAAAGAGCGAGAGAGAGAGAGAGAGAGCTGAAAAGTAAAAGTAAGCACTTTGTCAGACTGCACAGACAGAAGCAGAGGGACAATTTTTCTGTAAACCTGCAGAAAACTGAAATGGAATCAGACAGGAGTGTGTGTGTATAGTAACAAGTGAGAGAGGTGACATGACAACTGAAAAACAGTCAACTGTCAGCTCAGAACTTCTAGACAGCAAGAAAGCGAACGAGTGTCAATAACTGTAAAAACATCCTGCAGAAACAATTACTGTACACAGGGATGCTGGGAAAATGGCACCACTCTAAACACAATGCAATGGCTTCTTCTGGCCTCTGACCTGACAAAAGAAAATGAACAATGTTAGAGGAAAACAAACGTTATCACTTAGCCACGACTAACAAGTTGCTGACATAAACGAAGGTAGTGTCTCACCAGTCAACATGGTGATAAGGTTAGCACTGCTGACTTGCAGGTTGGGAGATAAAGGGTTCAATTCCCCTCAGAGGTATTTATTTGTGGAGCTGTTTGGCTTTAAGACAGTTCCAAACCAGAGCTGAGTGTGCTATGGGCTCAAACAGGGCGACTGGGATCACACAGTCCACTTTCATCCTCATAATGGAGGCATCTCCAGGAGGGGCTCTCACATTTCCTGACCAAAGCTGCAGGTGTCTCTTTCTCCAGGAGTATGAAAAGTGTAAAGTACAGGCCTGTCACATAATCTCTGAACAGGGTGGAACTCCACCAAGCATCATCATGACCTCCATTCTCATTGATCATCGTTAAAACAAAAACAAAAATGACTCGAACTCTGTGGTCCTTCATGCCCTGTTCTCACAGTGATCTAGGTTTTGATATATTCGGCACATCCAAACCTGCATTCATGTTTTGTAAGGCTGTATTTTTCGTTTCATGACTTTTCATACCTTTTGTCATAATTTCATGAGTTTCCAGGCTTGGGAATTAAAAAAAAGCCTTTTTCCATTCAATGACTTTCCATCGTTTGCTTGACTTGTAACAGATGCTTTCATAATGATCTGACATTAACTGCACCTATTGGAGTGCTACTGTACAAACCTAACAAAAAGTTCTGTATGGGGGATGAGCAATGTGTGGTTATTACTGCTGCTGGGGGACACAGAGGATGAGACTGAACAAATAGAGAGGATACTAGTGTGTTTAGTGCATACCCAGAACAGGCACTGTATGACAATGTTTCATTAGGCATTTAGTCTTCACCACTTGGTCCTCCACACTGGTACCTAGCGACATTTCAACTCGGCAGTAACTACAGAAATATTCTGTCTCCTTGCGATATAACCAAACAGGTGACTTTGATCTCCAACTGTTTTCCTACACAAACATTTTTTTTTGGGCTGTCCCAACCTCTCTGCCCCACCTCGGAGGCAGTGCACCCACGCCGCTCATTCCGACATCCCGTCCACAGCCACAGCCTGGTCAGCCCCACTGCAGCCACTGCAGCCCCCGCACCGGCAATCCACAGGAAGCAGTCAATGTCAAGTCGTCAAGAGGCAACCCACCGGAGGAGACACTGCACTGCTGCCGAATCACTTCGGTGGTGTTCAGTGGCGCCTGTTCTGATCTAACATACGCAGGACACCACCTACTAAGCCCCCTACTGACGACAATAATTTCTTAGTCGCGGAGCCGGCGTGAGTGAGCTCTCCCTCCGGAGGGCGCCATCACATCCGTCCAACCACAGGTCCTATGGACTCGCCGATACTGGTGACCCGGCGGAACCAAACCAAGACTACAGAAAAGGAGAGGACATCGAAATTGAGGTCACCATGAGAGCAGGGCGTGAAGGGCCACAGAATTTGAGACATTTTTTTTTTCAATGCTGATCGATGAGAATGAGGATGATTAAGATGATGCTATGGATTTCCATTTCGGTCTGAGACTACGTGACAGGGCTGTACTCTACGCTTCCTTTCATAATATATCCCGGCGTCAACCAGGCCTGAGAGATACAGGCACCTGCAGTGTTGGTCTGGAAATTGGAGCAACACTCTCAGAAGCGCATCCATTAAGTGGATGAAACTCCACTGTGTGGTCCCAGTCTTCCAAAGTCCGCAACAAACTCAACTCTCGGTAGGAGCCGGTCGGGGCAGAAAAAAACAACATGACTCTGATGGGATTCAAACCCATGACCTCCCAGCCGGGAGTCCGCGACGCTAACCACTTCGCCACGGCGGCTGGTCTACACAAACATTTCATCTAACACAACTGCACTTTCAAAGTGCTGCAGCAGCAGTCAAGTATAAGAAGACGCACAATGAAATGAAAATGTTGGGAGCCCGCCTGGCCTTGTGGTTAAGGCATCAAACTGTAGATCAAAGATGTGGCGTTCGATACCAATCCAAGACAGGCTGAAAGAGACTTTCTTTTCAAGGTTGGCGTCTATGCAGACTCCAGTCCTCTCCTGATTCTTTGGATGTGACTTCAAGCCCCAGTCATATGCCTGAATGCATGCATGGAATATCCTGCAAGCATGTCAAGTCCCATTCTCCCTTTCAATGACAGACGTGAGATCTGCGCAAGATGAAAAAGCCTGAAAAATGTCAGAGGTCCAGGATCTAGCATCGGACCCTCAACTGTGGAAACAATGACCTCAATGGGTTGGGGGTGAAGCCCTCAGAACCTGAAGTTCCCCCCCCCCCCCCCCCCCCCCCCCCATCTGCATACTGTAGAGAGACTGACGGTATGCTCACACTATCCCCTGTTCCAACAAGTGTTGATGCCTGCAGTCTTGTCAATGTTTCTTGCCAAGTCTTGTTCTTTCAGTCTTCAGAATATTTTGAGCCGACAGATTTTTTCTGACAGAGTGCGTTTGGAGGTGCTGGCAGAGGCCCTTGCAAACTGAACTGAAATAGAATAATGGACAGCTTGGTGAGCTTGAAACCTGCTGGTCTTAATGTATCACCTCAATTTTTCTCATCAGATCATGCCTGAAAAAGTCTCATGTCTGAGAGAAGAGCAGGCCACCATGTGCAGGTGTTTCAGATGACATAAAAATAAAAAACACTTGTCCATGGTACCATGTTCAAACATCATTCCACCACACAAAATGGAGATGTCTCCACATTGCATGCAAAGGGAGAGATGTTCTATAAAATACAGAAATCTACTGATGGATCATTCACAACTCTTTAGTAAAATTAAGTACCGGGGTTCAAGTCCACCACAAACTCAAAAAAAAAAAAAAAAAAAAAAAACCAGCAACTGCAAAGAAAAAGTGAGATAGAGCAAAAAGCTGATGGTGTCCCACAATGTTTTACGGGTAGCACTTGGTCACAGAATGAAAGGAGCATGAGGCAAAGCCACAGCGTCATCTACAATTGTAAGGAGCAAGAGATTTGTTTACTGTTTTACCCATTAAATATTTCACTAAATAGGGCCAGCAAACTGGTCGTAGCTTGCAACACATGGACATGGTACCAGTACATGATGCAAGGTTTTGTGTGTGTGTGTGTGTGAGAGAGAGAGAGAGAGACACAGACACACACAGACACAGACACAAACTCATTAAAACAGCAGTTTTGGATACTGACTGTCATTTTCTTATTTGTCTGATGTCATTCAATGTTTATGATTACATCAACGATTCATCAAAAGTTGCATCATCAGCTAAGGTCACCGGCATGGCACAAACAGGTAGTAGCATGAAATGAAAGATCATGTAGGGCTCATGAAAATGATTTCAGGGACAAAAGGTTGGGGGGTATTTCTGACAAAAAAAAAAAAAAAAAAGAACTGGTGTCACTGGTGACAAGAACTTCAAGGACACAATGTTGTTGGTGACAAAAAGATCAGATATAAAATGTTGACGGAAAAAAGGTTTTTGGGAACAAAATGTCACTTGTGACAAAACGTTAGGAACAATATTCAACTTGCTAATAACGAATTTGGACAAAATGGCATTTGGGACAAAAGGTTTTGGGACAGAATGGTTGCTGTAAACCACAGACAAACACTTGACATACACACTCACACTTTCACATAAATTACAAAAGATATTCCCTGGCGTTTGATGGTTAATTACAAAAATTGTTGGGGTTACCTTCACAGCCTCCAGGTATCGCACAGCCAGAGCATAATCATTGATGCGACGGCATGCCTTCATGGCTGCAACAATGACATGGGGTTCCGGCACCATGTCCTCTCCCTGTATACAAACACCATATACAGACTGGATTATTTACCATGGCTGCAATGATGAGATGTGGGTTCCGGCACCATGTCCTCTCCCTGTATACAAACATCATATACAGACTGGATTATTTACCATGGCTGCAACGATGAGAAGTTCAGGCACCATGTCCTCTCCCTGTATACAAACATCATATACAGACTGGATTATTTACCATGGCTGCAACGATGAGAAGAAGTTCCGGCACCATATCCTCTCCCTATGTAAAAAGCATTATTTACCATGGCTGCACCGATGAGAAGAAGTTCAGGCACCATGTCCTCCCTGTATACAAACATCATATACAGACTGGATTATTTACCATGGCTGCAACGATGAGATGAAGTTCAGGCACCATGTCCTCTTCCCTGTATACAAATCATATACAGACTGGATTATTTACCATGGCTGCAACGATGAGAAGAAGTTTCAGGCACCATGTCCTCTCCCTATGTACAAACATACATATATCATATACAGATTGGATTATTTACCATGGCTGCAACGATGAGATGGGGTTCAGGCACCATGTCCTCTCCCTATGTACAAACATCATATACAAACAGACTGGATTATTTACCATGGCTGCAACGATGAGATGGGGTTCAGGCACCATGTCCTCTCCCTATGTACAAACATCATATACAAACAGATTGGATTATTTACCATGGTTGCAACATCGAGATGGGGTTCAGGCACCATGTCCTCTCCCTGTATACAAACATACTCGATTTTTCAATATCCAGGGCTTTAGACTGCCGGCGCATCCATTTTATTTTCACATATAATTTTGAAACGGTACATTACATATCAAGCTAGTGCGCTAGGCTGTTGCATGCTGTTGCCGTCATATGTGTGTGTGTGTGTGTGTGTGTGTGCGTGCTTGTGCTTGCATGCATGCATGCATGCCAGTGTGCATGCGCATGAACGCACGTGTAGTGTGTAGCATGTCAGTCATCCTCTGTCTCATTTGATCATGTACAACAGCAAAAATCAACAAGTCATGGTGTTCACACTACCATAGTTCATTCAGAGACATGAATGATAAGCTTTCAAGCGGTTCAGAACCCAAACCCAGTGACAAAATTGGTCTCGAGAATTCGAGGATCGATGCAAAAAAAAAATTTCCTCTGCTTCACTGCCAGTGTCAGCTTCATTTACGCTGCATTCACAGTGCAATCAGCAGTGAGAAAACTGCCACTACACTGGCAGAACTGCAGACCAGTCCAAAGAGCTCTAACAGGATTTTTTTTTTTTTTAAGCAGATCAAACAAAAAGCAGATCAAACATCAAGTTACACTTTTTAAACAAGATGTGATAAATCTTCCTTCACATGGGCAAGGCTCATATCACCCTCTCTCTCTCAACACACACACACACACACACACACACACACACACACATGCGCGCGCTCATGCGTGTGCGTATCCGCAAGGTGAAAAGTAAAATCGTAGCAAATTCATGGTGCTTGATCGTTTAAAATCAGGGTAGAAACAAGTCTTTGATTTGCGATGTGCTTATATCAAAAATTGCTTGAGAGCTCTGAGGCCCTCTCATGAGTTTGGGGTTGGGTTTTTTTCTTCTTTTCTATATGCTAAATATGTAGACATAGCCAACATAAAAGGTCCCCATTGTAATGTACAGAGAAGGAAAAAAACTAAGAGTTTTTTCAGGAACATGATTAAACCAACTGATAACCCTGTAAGACAAAAAAAAAATGAAAAAGGCAGCTGTAAGAAAGAAAAACAACAAGATAAAAAAATCACAAAGTTACAGACAAAAAGAAAAAAAAAAAAAAGAAAGACAATACAACCACAGTGATTTCAAAGGAAGTTATCATATCTCAGCCAAAGTAGTAATCCTGCTGAGAGAGGATCTGTGGTTGGGGAGGGGGGGGGGGGGGGGGTGTATCTCAATCCTGAGATTACAGTGAAAAACATCCTAAACCTTTGCCATGATTCCTGGGTCGCCCACAGATCCAGAGATGCAGGTTGTGGAGGACCCATACTCTACGGTACAGTAACCGGATATGGCAGCATATGAAGCATGGATCGTGGGCAATTCCCATATTCAGTTACAGCATGAATTCCTCAGCACTCTTTGATAAAGATGGGTCATGTACAACATGCTCCATCTGAAGACAGATACACACAGTAAAGCCTATGTCAATTCTACTGGTCTCTAGCAACCTGCGTGGATGGGAGTGTTGACTCAAAAGCAACATCTGGTGTAGGTTAAGAGGCACAGCTCCCTTTCTTCAGAAGAAACAGCCAGCCCCAGAGCATTTGAATGAGTGAATAGTCATACTGTATTTAGATTCTAGCAGTCATACTGTGTTCAGATTCTAGCAGTCATATTGTATTCAGATTTCACTATAGAGATGGCACATCAAGTCTGCCCTATCTTCTCTGACTTTCTTTTTCACACTTCAGGTTCCTCCATAGAGATGGCATCAAGTCTATCCTATCTTTTTTTTTTACTTTTTTCCCCCCCACACCTTTCTTCTTACTTCCATGTTTCTGATTTTGCTTTTATTTCTAGTTTGTTTCAAAATTATTAAGGTATTGCAGATAACCATTATGAGCCTGAAGTATGTTAGAACTATTTGAAATAAGTAATGACTGGCAGATACAAGTGATATTTCTTTTTTTTTTAATATTTCTTAAATTGCCATGAAAAATGTTATCCTTATTAATTACACACACACACACACACACACACACACACACACACACACACAGTACACACATACACACACACAAGACAAAAAACTTTTTTTTTTTTCTTTCATTCTTTTCTCCATTAAAAAGTCAGTATGCCACAGGAGCAGAGGTCAAGTAAAAATGTTAACACACAATTATACATCACACCAACCAACTAACAAGAAAACACAAAGCAGGGCCATTAAAAAGTCTGGATGTTGAACAGCAGGGATTCATGATGAAGTCTTAATTGCTACCCATTCTCCGTATTAACCCAGTGCACCAGACAGGACTGAATGGTGGCTTCTAAATGATTTATTTCATCTGTGTGTGTGTGTGTGTGTGTGTGTGTGCGCGCGCGCGCGCATACGAATGTGTGTCTCTTTGTGTATCCATGTGAGTCTGCGAGTCTCTGCGAGTCTCTGTGTGTGTGTGTGTGTGTGTGTGTGTGTGTGTGTGTGTGTGTGTGTATGTGTGCGCGTGCATGCAGGCGTGTGTGTGTGTGTGTATGAGAGACAGAGAGAGAGAAAGAGAGACAGTATGTGTGAGAAAGAGAGAGAGAGAGTGTGTGTGTGTGTATATGTGTGTGGATGTGTGTGTGTGTGTGTACATGTCTGTGTGCATGTGTTTTTCAATGCACATGCCTGTGTGTATGTATGTGTTTGTATGTGTGCATGACTGTGCATGCATGTGATAGTGCATACAGAGGTAAATGTTAGGAAATGCATTGTGTTTTATGTAAAATGATTTAAAAAAAAAAAAAAAAAAAATAGCATCAATAAGGAAAATGAATTCATACTATAAAAAAAATAAAGTTAGATGCATATATATGGTCTGCAATGAGGAAAAATAATTTCATGCTACAAAGAAATAAAGTTAGTTGCATATACACAGTCTGCTTATCTAGCTAGTCATAAAAACAGTGAATGCACTGGGTGCATGCACACACATCTAACACACATAACCCTCACACTAGTCACAGACAATCCCCTTCCCTCTCCCTCTCTGTCACGCGTGCTCAGCAGTGCTTTCTGATCAGTGTGCACATCTTTTTTTTTTTAACTTATTCCATTTATTTTGTAAATTTGTGAAAACTTGATTTTAAAAAACCTGAGCAATTATTATTCTAACACCGGAACATTTCTGCAAGAATTCATGACACCTAAAAGCACTTTACATTAAAAGTAAAAACATTCAACACCCGTCTTGCACCAAATTGGATGAAGGTAAGTGATTGCTCGTTCATTTTTGTTGTCCTGAGTGTTGTGCATCTTGCCTGAAGACCTAAGGGGTCAAAATGTGTCATGTTTTTTCGTGATTCATTTGTCAACGGTTTTTTTTGGGCAGAGCTTTTGTAATAATTGTTCAAATTTGTTTAGGTTTCCACCTGCAGTCACCTCACTTTGCCAGTAAGTACATGCATATGTGCCTGCACTCACAAACACAAAACTCACTGGCTTGCACACCCCTGCTATTCCGAATTAATTTCTCCCCCTCCTCCTCCTCACTCCCATACTGACCTGAAGATCATTCATGGCTTTTCTGACCTCCCAGCCGTCGATGTCCTGACGATTAAAGTAGTTCTCGTATCTGGCTTCAAATGCCTCCGCAGATTCTTTGGCTCCTCCATGAGTTCCACGCCCACTCACAGCAGCTGCTGGTAAACACAGCAGAGCACCAAGAATGGCATGTTTGTGTCTCAGATTATTCCATCTAAATAAAATTATTTATACAGGAGATTGAGAAACACGATTTTTTTTAAAAACAGTACCAACTTATGATTGGATATCACACCACACACCAGAGGATAATATGAATGCCTTTAAGACTCTAACTCAGTAAATGCCTTTAAAAACTATTAATTTGTGATAGTTATGTAATGTTGGTAGTATTACTCATAGTTTTTTTTTTTTTAAATCAAAATACTGATGGCGATGATGATTGTATTCATACTAGAGTACTGGAAGATGATGATCAATATCACCACAGTACTATTGTTTTGATAGCTGCTAGTACCACCTTCCTATTGGTACTAATACTGGTGCTACTGGTACTACTATATGCAGGTAATGCTTCATCAAATGACTGAAGTGGAACATATCATCCTAAGCAAGAACTTAAATTGTCTTTATACTTCTCAAAGTTCCAAATTCACACACACACACACACACACACACACACGCACACAACAAAACAGCAGAGACAATACCTGACTCAGCTGAAGGTAATTCTAATTTGACTAGCTTCAAAACGGAGTGACTGAGGGCGGAAAATGAAGCGAAATTTAGAAAGAGAGGGGGTTAGTTACTGCCAAGGACATAGACAAACAAAGCACAGGACAAGACACAATGCATTTTGACCCTCTTGGGTCTTCTGCAGGCAAAAACAAATAACATTAGGACAGTACGAATGAAGAACATAAAGCCACTTATCTTTCCATATATTTGGCATCCAAAAAAAAAAAAAAAAGCCCAAGAGTCAAAAATGCATTGTATCTTGTCCTGTGCTTTGTTTGTCTATGCCCTTGGCGGTAACTAACCCCTCTCTTTCTAAATCTCTAATTTGACTAATATATTCATGAATCATGATTACCTACCTGGCTGAAATTGATCTCAGTGACCCTCTTCTTTGTTCTTAATTATGCATTGTTTTAGTACAATATCCAGCATCACTCTAGTTACCCTTGGCTGGACAACCCCAGGTTCACAGAGGAAACCAATCAGATTTGCCCCAAGACAAGCGAGCTCTTCAGTGACAGGAAACAATTTGGTTTACCTGCATTTACACTCTCTGTTCAAACCTTATAGTTCTGTCACTAGAGATGTACTATTCACAGATTACAATACCACATTAATTTCTGGTCAAAGAGACTGCTAAAATCAATTTATTCACAACCTATTGTAAACAAAACGCAGCCAGAGTTGCAGGACTGAAATCACACTTTACGAAGCCCTGTACTCTTCATCATTTATTTTGCTACTTCTGTCAATTTTCTTCTGTACAGCACTCAAGATCCCACGTTTTATTCTCAGAGGAATCTGACAGGTTAGACACCGGCAGTCTTCCAGCACATCTTGGCACAGAAGCAAAGACGATCAAACATCCCAGACCATTTTAGTTTACTGATGCGGTAGGACCATGAGAGGCACTTGCTGATTTGTACCCTTACAGAATTGATTTACTGCAAGACATGTTGACCAATTGGTAGAGTAGTGACCTATGGAGAATACTCAGAATATACTACTTCCTGGCATTGAACCTCATGCTCTGTCTGTCAGCAGCACAAAACTTCAAGCTGTTTCAGGAATCTTCATACAATCAGATTTCAATTAGAGCATGCAGCTGTCTTGACCTGATGGATGCTGGGAGGTCATTTATGTAGCAGAAGAACAGAATATGGCCTAAGAGAGAGTCTTAGGGTTCAAAAGAGTCTGAGGTGACTTCGTTGCAGAACTGTCTCTCTCTCTATCATCAACATCGTATGCCTTTGGGTGAGGAAAGAAGGTGAGCTACTGATGGAATGGTCGTTTAACTCTCCAATTTTTTCTTCTCCCACTTCTGCCAGGATCTGTTTATGATGAAGGCCTGTCCACTGTTGTTTTAAAGATAGGGCCAGGCCAAGGCTAACTATCGTGAGAGAAAAAGGCATTTGGACTTGTGTTGCAATTTCCTTTCTGCAAATGGTTAATACTAAAACAGGTCCCCCCCCCCCCCCCCCCCCCCCCCCCCCCCCTCCCCTTTTCCACCCAAACCTACCCTTCCCACTTTTGTTTTAAAGATATTAAAAATCAGAATAGATTTACATATTCAAATTAAAGCAAATGAACATTTATTTTTTTGGACAGGCCTCCAATTCACTTTTTAAAAAATTGGCATTACCTAATACCTTCAGTAGCTGGGGATGGCTCTGACCCCTACCCCCACCCTCCCTCTTTCTGCCAGTCTTACAACCACTGACTAAGATGATGTCCATGCCTCCCCCTGGGCCTTGGTGGCCCTGGTCCCTGACCTCAGTTTGGGCCACTCCCCTCCATTAGCTCCTGATCTGCCTTTGATACCAGTTGGAATGGGAAATGGATCAAGTCACCATGGAATGAATGAGGACAGAACTCTGTGTGCTCACTGTTAGTGTATGAGTATGTAAAATTGAGTTCGAGAGAGAGAGAGAGAGAGAGAGAGAGAGAGAGAGTGTGTGTGTGTGTGTGTGTGTGTGTGTGTGCGTGTTCCCCCTTCCTAAACACACTCCCCACCCTCCTTCCTCTCCATGTTTGTCGATCACATTTTACACAAAGATTGTGTCACGGACAGCAAGGAGCAGTAAAAAAAAAAAAAAAAAAAAAGCTTTGCGCTACAAAAGATCTAACACTACCATTAATTTTTGTAATTTTTTTTTTTTCCACGTACAGTAGGCGTGTGAAATGGTGTTACAGATGAAATCATTAACATGCCATCTGTGAAAACAGGAAAAGCGTGGCTGATTACTGCCATTGTCAGCAAGAGAAGTCGATTAACCCCCACTGACAAGCGGTGCCGTTGATGAAGGCCACAGTTGCGCAACATAGCCCACGGCAACTGGAAAGGCCTAGCCGAAGACGTGAAAACGCCTGGGAAGACGTGAAAATACCAGAATAACTTGTGCTTTTCCCCATTTTTTTCCGTAATGCCAAATCTCCAATTGTTCCCGGATGCCAACATAATATTCTTACAAAAATTAAGGTACGTCCAGTACTCCCCTCTTGCGACTGTACGTCCAGATTTAGATCTAACTAGCAGAAGCAACAGACGGTGACGGTGAAACTACTGATACTGTGCCAAGTGCTACCACTGTCAGTGTCATACTGAGCTTGTCCGACTGAAACTTGCTTCTTCAACCAACTACGTCAACTAAACCGAAGAAGAGGGTGTGGGGGTGGAAGAAGCTGCTAGTTATGACTTATTAAATAGTTTCCTAATCTGTGCACTTGTCGCGCTTTTTCCGCGCTACCAAAAATAAATCTATGCTCGCATGGTCACATACCAACAGCTGGTCGCACAAGATTCTGCCTTGTCATGCCATACAAAGCAGAAGAAGCTTTTTTGGACAATTCGAAACATGATGTTCCACCTTCTTTAGGGCTATTTCCAACGTCCTTCGAATTCTGAATCGCCTGGAAAAGAAAGGTAGGATATTCAATGATTGGTTACAAGTTGACTTTTTTAAAAATGTAGGATTGGATTCATATCGCAGTCGTTTTCGTTCAGCAGAACACACACTCACGTTATGATCGGGACCGGGAACTCAATCAGGATAAAAAAATGATAATAACAATGATGATAATGACAATGATAATAATGATAATGACAATAAGAATAATGATGATAATGATGATAACAACAACAACAACAACAATAAACAATACTAATGATATACATACGCTGGCACCAACTGGACCTTGTGGTCACGAGACGCTCAGCTGTGAACACTGTCCTGGCAACAAGAAGCTACCACAGCGCCGACTGCAACACACTGATCACGCCCTCGTGTGCAGCAAAGTGAGGATACCGCCACGCAAGTTGCACCGCTCCAAAGCAAAAGGTCATCCCCGCATCAACGTTGCAAGAACAGGAGACCCTGATCGCAGACAGGGATTTGTAGCTGCCGTCGAAGACACACTCCAAGACTTGCCAGAACTGATGTCACAGCAAGGTGGAACACCATCAGAGATGCTGTCTACGATGCCGCCATCTCAACCTTCGGCAAGAGAGGAAGGGAGAACCAGGACTGGTTTGATGCCAGCCTCTCTGAAATGGAGCCGGTCATTGAAGTCAAGCGTAACGCTCTTCTGGCATACAAGAAATCCCCCAGTGAGAAGACGCCCGCAGCATGAAAAACTGCACGGAGCAAGCACAGAGGGTCGCAAGACGATGTGCCAATGACTACTGGTTGCAACTGTGCGAGGACATCTAGTGTTCAGCCGACTGCGGAAAACTTCGTGGTATGTTTAATGGGATCAAGAAGGCATGCAGTTTGACCAGAAGTGAAGAAAACTGCTCCTCTGACGCCTTCAACAGGCGCGACAATCACTGACCGTGATCAACAGATGAAGCGATGGGTCGAACGCTACTCAGAGCTCTACTCCAGGGAAACAGTAGTCACTGACGCTGCCCTTGACGCCATCGATCACTTGCCTGTGATGGAAGAACTGGACCAGGTGCCCACGCTTGAGGAACTCGGCAAAGCCATCGGCATGCGCCTGGTGGAAAAGCACCAGGAAGTGACGGCATTCCACCTGAAGTGATCAAGGGTGGGAAGTCAGCGCTGCTGCAGCCCCTGTGCGACCTGCTTTGTCTTTGCTGGAGGGAGGGTGCAGTCCCCAAAGACATGCGTGATGCCTCCATTGTGACTCTCTATAAGAACATGTCAGTTTCAGCAGCGACTGACATTTTATTTACGGGTAGTAAGTTTCTGGATTACCCTGTGTTACATAACAACAATGGCCAATAATACTGTGAAGATATACACCTACAACTGTAATGGATTAAATAACAGTACAAAGAGGAAAGATGTATTTGATTATTTAAGGAAACAAGAAAAGGGCAATATATTTCTCGTTCAGAGACTCACCAACCACTTCAATCTGAGAAATTTGTAAGATCCTGTTGGGGTTATGAGTGTTTCCTTGCTGGTGCAGACACTAACAGAGCTGGAGTTGCCATACTGTTTAAGAATAACTTTGAATACAAAGTACATAGGGTGCAAAGGGATCCAGTGGGGCATTATATTGTTATGGATGTTTACAATAATGAATAAGAGATTAACCCTGGCAAATGTGTATGGCCCAAGTTTGGGCGATGATCCTGATTTTTTTACAAACGTGTTCCAGATATAATCATCAATTTAATAATCGGTATATGATTATAGGTGGGGACTGGAATGTAGTATTGAATTCAGGAATTGACGCCCGAAACTATTCCAGTTGTGTAAGTAGACCTAGAAGTAGAAGAGTTATCCTGGACTTAATGAATGAACATGACTTAGCTGATGTCTGGCGAGAGTCATACCCAGAGAAACCAGGCTATACTTGGAGAAAATTTAACTCCATTAAACAGAGTCGTTTGGATTATTTTCTCATTTCTAAAGAATTGATAAAGGATGTCAGTGGTATGGATATTTTGCCGAGTTATCGCTCAGATCATTCGGCAGTGTCCATCCTGTTCAATGAAAACAAGGGAAAAAATAGACAATATTGGAAATTTAATAATTCTTTGCTAAATGATAAACACTACATAGAGCTTGTAAAGCAAGTGATACTGAATACTAAAAAACAGTATGCTGTTCCTGTATATGATTTTGAAAATATTCACTGTATTTCCAATGAGTGCATTGCCTTCACAATAAATGACCAACTCTTTTTTGAAATGTTACTCTTGGAAATTCGGGGGAAAACTATTGCCTACTCTGTTCACAAGAAAAAAGAGGAAGAAAAAATTGGAGTGCACTCTTTTGAAAGAAATAAAAGAATTAGAGCAGTCAGTAGACGAAGAATCTCTCTCCATATTAGAAGAATCGAAACTTAAACTGCAGGAGCTAAGAGATAAGAAATTACAAGGGATGAGAGTTCGATCAAGAGTTCAGTGGATACAGAATGGAGAAAAAGTTAGTAAATATTTTTGTAGTCTTGAAAACCGAAATTATACAAGTAAGGCAATGCACACCTTGGAAAAAGAGAATGGGGAAACAACTTTTGATCAAGAAGAAATTTTAAAAGAAACAAAACAATTCTATGAAAATCTATATAGTGAGAAAGATATTCTTGACATAGACCTGAATACTGTAATTCAAGAGATTCCAACACTTGATCAGGATGAAAAAAAACAGTCTTGAAGGTCTTATAACATACGCAGAAGCTTGTGAGGTATTACAACAGATGAAAAATAATAAAAAGTCCTGGGTCGGATGGCTACACAGCAGAATTTTACAAATTTTTCTTTCAAGATATTGGGACTTTTCTAATCCGTTCAATTAACTATGGCTTCTTAACTAGTCAAATGTCAGTGACACAGAGACAAGGAGTTATTACTTGCATTCCAAAAGAAGACAAACCAAAACATTTGTTGAAAAACTGGCGCCCATATCGCTTCTCAATACTTCTTACAAAAAATAGCATCTGCTTGTGTGGCCAGCAGACTTAAGACAATTTTGTCGAAAAAAAATCCACCCTGATCAGAAAGGATTCATGAAAGGAAGATATATTGGAGAAAACATTAGACTTATATATGATCTTTTGGTACATACGGAAGCTGAAAAATATCCCTGGTTTACTACTTTTAGTAGACTTTGAAAAAGCGTTTTGATAGTGTTTCATGGACATTTATTCAAAAGGCATTGAAAGTTTTTAATTTTGGTCAAGACATTCAAAGATGGGTATGTGCCTTTTATAAGAATATTAACACCTGTGTGTCTGTAAATGGCCTTTACTCTGAATGGTTCAATGTGTGCAGAGGTGTTCGTCAGGGTGACCCGTTGTCTCCATATTTGTATTTGATTTGTGCAGAGGTTATGTCCATCATGATACGTAAAAATGATAGAATTAAAGGTATTAAAATTAATAATACTGAAGCCCTACTTTCTCAATTTGCTGACGATACCACTTTTTGTCTTGACGGTAGTGAAAAGTCATTGCGAGAAGCTGTCAGGATTCTTAATCTTTTTGCACAACTTTCTGGCTTGAAAATTAACGGTGAAAAAACCCAGTTAGTATGGATTGGTAGTAGGAAAAAGTCACAAGTAAGATATCTACGAGACCAAAATTTTTTGTTGGAATCCAGGAATTTTCAAAATATTAGGAATCAAGTTCTCCCTTGAGATTGATCGCATTGTGCAGATTAATTTTGAAGGAAAACTTGATGAAGTTAGAAGGATTTTACATAAATGGTCAAAGAGACAGCTAACTCCATTTGGAAAAATTGCTGTCATAAAATGTTTAGCAATGTCAAAACTGACATATTTATTTCTCAATCTACCAGACCCTTGCCACGCCTTATTACAAGAGCTTGACTCCCTTTTATTTAACTTTTTGTGGGATGGAAAAGAAGCAGAATAAGTAAGAAAGTTGTTTGTGGTGAATATATGTCTGGAGGACTGAAGATGTTGAATATTTTTTCATATTTGAGCACGCTGAAAATAAGTTGGTTGAGAAAATTATTTTCCTCTCAGTCTACCTTACAGACACATTATATATTCAACCCTGTATCCACACTTAGACAAGTTAAATAAAGTAGGAAGTGAGTATGTTCAGATACTTTTACACAGGCTGAACAATCCCTTTTGGAAGGATGTTCTGAAACACTATAAAAAGTTCTGTCAAAAAAATGTTCCTCAAAATATCCATGATTTTAACTTTGAGTTTATATTCTATAACATTGACATATTGAGAGCTAGACATACTATCTTCTTGAAAAGCTGGTTTGATAAAACATATACTATATTTATCAACTACTAGATGAGGAAGGGAACTTTTACAGTTATCAGCACTTCCAACGTGAATATCCAGACATTGTAACAGATTTTCTCACTTATAATGGAATTATTCAAGCTATAAAAAACTATCAAAATCAGGAAGGGTGTTCAGCCTATTGCAGGATACAAGATGCAAGGGAATTTAACTTGGAAACTAATTTATAAAGGGAATAAATATGTGCAACAAGTATTTAATGATGGACAATATATCGCCACAGGTATAGCCAAGTGGAATAGACAATTTTTGAACTTAAACTGGAAAAATATATTTTCCAAACGTGCATGTACACAAGTTCAGATGCCCAGCTAAGATGGCTACAGACCCGCATTATACATAGAATCTTACCGACTAACCGGTACTTACATTTGCGCCAAGTCATCGACTCCCCTATTTGTGATTTTTGTCAAAATGAAGAAGAAACAATTGAACATTTATTGTGGAATTGCCCCTTTACTAATGATTTCTGGCTGGGTCTTCAGAGATTTATTGTTCACCAAGTAATTAGTTGTACAAAAATTAAGGTTTTCCAAAACATATGTTTTTGTTTGGAGCAGATGGACACACTGTTCCAGATCAAATTATGAATTTAATCCTGTTATTGGCAAAACTATATATTTACAAATGTAAATGGAGAAAGACAATTCCACTTGTAAATGTATTCCTTGCTTTTTTTGAAAGACAGGTATGGTTTAGAAAGATACCGGTATGTTACTATTGGCAAACTTGACAAGTTTAAGCAAGCTTGGTACCCATATGAAAACCTTGTATCTTAACTTAATGTCAAAATACCTGTGCCTCAAACAGGAAAGTGTGTGTGTGTGTGTGTGTGTGTGTGTGTGTGTGTGTGTGTGTGTGTGTGTGTGTGTGATAGTACTGCTACTACTGTTTGTTTATATATTTATTTGTTGTACTCCATTTTCTTTCTTTCTTCTTCCCATTCAAACTATTTGTAAAATAAGGGGGAAAAAGTTCTCTCCCTCCCTTCATTCATCTTGA
>JADBJO010000350.1:197500-242500 GCA_016801955.1 Conus betulinus | reverse complement strand
TGACAAAAGGATGAGAGAGGTAGTTAAAGAGGAAGTGAAAAATGATGGAGGAGGAGGGCACAGAGAGAGACTTGACACTTTTGACACTTTGATTTTTTATTGTCATTACCAAAAAGGTCTTTTGACAAGGGGTGAGAGGTAACAGAACAATAACATTTCCCTCTTTCTTTCCTGCAAACAAATAGTACACATTCATTCCTAGTGTGTATCAAATCAAAGGTTAACAAAAACAAATGAATTCGTAACGTTTCCTTATGTCCTCACGCACAGTAGTAAAGCAGTAATGTTTAGAAAAAAAAAAAAAAAAAAATTAAGACTGACTCGACCATCCACTCAATCAAATGATGACATTGTACCTTACTGATCTCTTCCACATGCGATGAATAATAATATTCATTCAGATAACTCTTACAATAAATTATCTTAAATTTCACTATATAGTTCATCTAATTTTCAATGCTTCCGCAATGAATTTCGCAACTTCTTTAATTACAAGTTCATCATCTGATGATAACGCAACAGCATTTGCCTTTTCGCTATATTTAACTGGAAAAATGAACAATTTGTCCGTACCTCATTATAAGCAGTACAGTGGAACAGAAAGTGTTCTTCGTCATCAATAATGTGTCTGCATGCAGGACAAGGTGATTCTGTGGATGCTTCACATTCAACAAATCTTTTGTTCGCATCAAAACCTAAAGTTATCAACCTAAATCTTGCGTAATTTATTCGGTGCCATTTATCTGTTATGACATGGAGAAACTTTTCAGAATGAAACACATTTTAAAATGAGAAAAACCAGCGATAATTTTCTTTGCTTTCCTTATCTGAGTGCCAATTCTGTTTAAAAGAACAAATAAGCCTGTCTTTAAATTCCGCAGAGAACTGTTGTTCATTTCCTACTTCCTGGGTCATCCACACTATTCCAAAACCCTGGTCTGAAAGGGCTTTCTTTACTTTATGAGCCCAATTTTCTCTACCTTTTTCCATTTCTAAAAGCATCATATCATAGGCTTGCCTGTTCAAACAGGACTGGGGTAGCTTCAAGATCTTCAACCACTAAGCTTACTTAATACATTTCACAGATGTACTTATATACAAATGGTATCTGCCCATCTGCCATATAAAACGGTGTTGGATGAATGAATATGTACTTGAAGGAAACGCATCATAGCATACGTATGTACTTTTTCCATCTGCGAATTTTCATGTAAGCCCCAAATTTCAGCTGCATTTGTAAGAAGAGGTTTTATCTGTGTATCAAACATTTTCCAAAATATACCACAGTCTGTACAATTCAGTTTTCTCAGAGATTTCAGAATCTCAGTACCTTTTTTTTTTCTCTCCATTTTCTTAGAGATTCTTCCCATGTGTAACGGGAAGTTACTTTTGTTGAAAATATCATTCCATGATATTTATATGAATTAACTACTTGAACATCTGCATTTCCATAAGATCAGTTTTCATACACTGATAGGTAGCCATCCATTCTAAAGACCACTATATTCGTCTTATCCAAGTTAACTGATAAACCTAAGCGATCTGCTTCTTCTTTCGAGAGAGAGAGAGAGAGAGAGAGAGGGGGGGGGGGGGGGGGGGTCGTGACGCGATTTGACCTGCATATGACGTCGAAGCCGCGCAATACCTGCCACAGTCTAGACAACCAGCGAGATCAATCAGGCGTAACCGTCTCGTTTGGCCGGCCTGCAGCCCTTCTGATTGCAGGGATCTTCACATGAGGTTACACAGTGGTTCACTACGGAGACCCGGCGAGCTAAGCAATCAACGGAAGGAACATTTACTGCTGTCACTGAAGACCTGCCTGACCTAACAGTGTGAAGGTAGCCTACTGACAACAAATCTTGTTTCTAAGGAAATTTCGTTTAATATGTAGGTAACTCCTCACACATTGTGTTCTTAATATCCTTGCTTCTCTTATTCACACAGATGATTGTTCTTTTTTTCAGTAAAAGTAATGTTTGCATATTGACATGTAGGCCTATACACTTTTGTTTATGTTGTTTACAATATGACTTTGAAAAATAAAGGAAAAAAAAAAAAGAAAAAGAACTATGAACTATTGTTAATCAAGTTATAGCTGCAACGATGCCACACACTACTATTCTGTTTCTTCTGTCATTCCCACTCAGAGTATGTTCCGAAACCTTAACTTAAAAGCTTTCAGTGAGCGAGTCAGCCCATTGTGCTCGACATGTTTGCAATGCTGTCAGCAGTCGTTATCAGGTCAAATCGGCCTGGGTAGTGGCACTGGTTCACAAAAACAAAAACAAAAAACAAACAACAACACACACACACACACACACACACACACACACACACACACACACACACACACACACACACACACCATCAACCAACCAAACCAACCACAAAAAAACCGCTGAAGAAAGCGCCATTACAAATTCATGAGTGACGTCACTGATGGCCTGGGTTGGAACAGGTAGTGATGGAAGCGACGTGAAAAGAGAAGAAAACTGACCGGAAATCTTCCTAACCAACCACCGCAGCCTAGTCCCCAGACTGACACGGAAACAATCCCTGCCCTTTCAAAATGCAGCCTACCAGGAGTTATATTCCACCCTCCAAAGAAGCGCCAGTCTGAACCAGAGACTCTTCGTTCTAGACTTGAATGGGGCAGTACTTTTGTGGAGTCGTAAACCATCAGTAGGATCCGGGCGATTGTGAAGATCAAATACAGAGTAGCAAGACTACGAACCAACATTGCCGTACATCTTTCATCTACTCCACCCTTAGTTCTATGGACTGACGCACGCTGTAAGTGCAACGAAAACTAGCTCACATGGAGTTGTTCTACTGTTCAGTCTGTAATGGAAAACCTGGAAAATCTCAGTGGTTTTTGTTTTGTTTCGTTTTTTTTTTTGTTTTTTTTTTTTGTTTTGTTTTGTTTGTTTCTTTTTAACCCTCGTCACCAGGTCATTACGCTATTGGTCAAAATAAGTTACAGTGATCGAGAAAATGTAGTTCGTCTTCCACGACGTGGGATTGTCGTACATAGTCTATCTTCTCCGTCAGTGTTTTTTTTGTGTGTGTTTTTTTTTTTTTGTTTGTTTTTTTTTAAAATAACGATCCCTCTCAATTTGGATTTCATAGGTGGACTATCCGTTAATCTAGTTCATGCTTTTTTCTGAAATGTATGTCAATCGGTGCTTCAAATAAACTGCCTGTTTGTATTCAGTGGGATTTGTGGCATAAAATAGAGCTCAGATATATTTTTGTTCTTTAGTTTATTCCAGAAGTCAACATGAAACGTTTTCAGCTTAATGTTCACTCTAAAATTTAGACGATTCACACTAAATGTTCCCGGATTTCCTAGACGTGCTGTAATCCCATCGCTGACTAGATTTGTCGTATATGTTCGGTCCACTTGGTTGTTACCTTCGGCGTCAGGAGTGATTGTCGACTGAAAAATCAGAATCTGCTGGCGATATGAGTTCTGGTCTCACTCTGATACGTGTATCCAGAATGCAATAATTTGGATTATCACTTTGAAAGTAATTGGGAATTTCCCCAGTTCACCCCAAACTGTTCACGTAGTATCTGTTTCTGTGTGTGCTGTTTTATGCGGGAATTGGTTTGCAAGGCAGGTTTTAAACAACAGCTGCATTTTTCTTTCATTGACATATTTCATCACTGTGTTGGGAAGAGGCTAGGAAGCACACCCCGACACATATGTTGGAATAGGAGATACTAAAGAGTCAAACAGAGTTGTGATTATCATCATACGTGCATTTTGTCCAAAAAAAACTGTTCTTCTCAAGATATGTGCATGTTTATTGCCATGCCTTGTTAAGTGTTCTTGGGCATCTGTAACTTGTCCACATTTTATGAAAGACGGCTCCAAGATACCTGTATTGGTCAACAGTTTCAATGACGTTTTCGCCACGGTTTAGAAATATTGATATTGCAGTCTGTCTTAGTAAATCTAATGACCTTTGCTTTCTCTGTGTTAATTTTCATTTCTCGATCTGTTTACGTATCTGGTTTTATTTACGTTGATGTCCCCGTTTTGAAGTTGAAGGGGTAGCTAGACCATCTGCAAGCAAAAGATACGGATTTTGGACTTGCCCTAGATGGAAAATTCTTGGGGAACTATGGTTTCTGAGATATCTGACAATGTCATTTATATGTTAAATGAGGCTGGGCTAAGAGTGTTACCTCGGAAGGCATCTTTCTGTGCTAATATTTCCTCAGTGAGACCGGATTGGGCTCTTGTGCAAATCGTTGCCCTGGTGTACAGGTCCTTTATTATTTGGTAGCATTTTCAGTTACTCCCGCTGTTTGTTTTCTTCTCATTTTTGTCAGTAGTGCTTTGCGCCATGTATTATCGAATGCTTTACTTGAATCAATGAAATGGTAGTAATGTCTTTTAGTGCTATCTTTCAGACCTTACCAACTACTTTTGACATTCTGAATATTTGGTCCGTGATCCCTTTCTGAACCTTGCTTGCCCCTTTGCCAAGAGACGGTTTTCCTCAAGAATATCTCATTACTCCCCATACATTATGTTGCAAAACACTTTCCCAGCGAATTATAATTGCTGGGCTAGGACTGGCCGCTTGACATATTTGAACACTTATAGTAAGATTTTGACTGCTTTCCTTTCTTCCCTATCGAACATTTCCCATCCTAAATCTAATTCTCTGTAGGTCTATTATTTAACCCCTTAACTACTATTGACCACTATTCAGTTTCAAAACTCTGCGTACGTTTCTCCCCACTCCACGCCGATCATTGTTTTGGCATGTCCGCTGAGATTTTCTTGATCATGAATTTTGTGATTGGATGATTGCAGTTCTGTTGCGGTTTTCCCACATAGAATTATGGTATCTGTTTCTAGGATTCCATTTAGAGAACTAAGTTTGTTCCGTTATGTTTTCTTGGCTTTCCTTTAGAGTGAATTATACATTTTACATCGTGAAAAGTACTTTTGTCAGAGTTTGTTTTGGGGGTTGCTGTTGACAGCGTTCAGAGTGATCTAATCTCTTCTTTGGGAATGACAGTCTCTATCAAGCCACTTCTTTCTTCATCTAGACTTTTCCCCTAACCATCTTTGTCTAAGAAAAAAAATTGCTGGGGTTGATCATACATTTGTTAGTTTTCTTAATAGTCGCATTAAAGTTGGTGTCTTTTTGATTTCTTGTGAGTTTTGACACAATATCGGTCTTGATTTCTTGATTCACTGTGCGTATGGTAGGCATTTTGGAGTGAAGGCAGGGTTTTCATTTCACTTTACTAGATATCCTTCTTCTGTTTGTTGCAGCATCTCTACGACGTTGGTCTTTATTTAACCCTCTAGTACCCACCATCAACTGCTGATTATTACTAGTTGTGAAGGAGTCTTTCTTTGTGTTTTAGTTTCGTTTCTTTTTTCGATGGATAGTTGAATCAATAACTCCAGTGGTCAGTTACTTTCATGTTCAACATGTAACAAATATATTGTGAGCAAAAAAAGAAAAAAAAATGATCTGCTATGCTATGCTACTGTGAATTATGACAAGAATCTGTATTTCTCCATTGTTGTTCAGTCTGACTTTGTGCAGCGCAGGCCAAGATGTGCCCGCTGTCAATTCTTGGGCCAGTTATGTGCCCGGAGTATCTGTCAGTTCTTGGGCCAGTTATGTGCCCGGAGTATCTGTCAGTTCTTGGGCAGTTATATGTGCCCGGAGTATCTGTCAATTCTTGGGCCAGTTATGTGCCCGGAGTATCTGTCAATTCTTGGGCCAGTTATGTGCCCGGAGTATCTGTCAATTCTTGGGCCAGTTATGTGCCCGGAGTATCTGTCAATTCTAGGGTCAGTTATGTACCCGGAGTATCTGTCAATTCTTGGGCCAGTTCCTTCAGTTTTCCTGTCTGCCTGACCTGCCATTACTTCCATGGATGCTCTGTGGATTTCCCTTATAGCACATATTTTGCATTGGCTTCGGTGGAGGTCGCCAGGTGGCACTTATTCATCAGATCATTTATGTCCGTTTTTTTTCCCCTCTGTTGAAGTTATTGATCTGCAAAATTCCGAGATCTACTGTTGAACCTTAAAAAAAATCAAACAAAAACAGAACAAAACAACACACACACACACACAAACATCAACAGAATTCAAACAAACCAACAACAAAATGCCACCTTTTTCCTCATCATCTCTAACATATCCAGATTCTGTAGACTTGACTATATTTAGATGAGTCAATTCTTGGATCGATCCTGTGGAATCTGATTCCTGTGCTTTATGAAGATGTCATGATTGCAATTTTCATAACTGCAAACGGGGCAGTCATTTAGTTACACATTGATTATATGCTAACTCCTCCTTAGTTTTTGGCCTTTTGGATAAATTTAGTACACTTGCTCCTGGCTATTATCTTTTCTTGAACACATTTAACATGTTTGTTTTCAGGGATGTTTTTTTTTCTAGTATGTGCTTTGACTTTCTCATGGTCTTTCAGTCATCCATGGCTTGTTTTGTCGTTTATTGTCAACATCTTAGAAATCTGCACATCTTGTGAAGTAACATAACGGTTCAACCTGGACAGTTTTGACTTAAGAATGCACTTACAAGCAAATGGAACTGCAGATAAATAGAATGTTCTTGCGCATGCAAGGACAGTTTCAGCTTCATTCATAGTTCCTACCCCAGAAATCATACCCTCGTCACTTAAGAAACGATTAGCATACCCAACTTTCTTCGGAGTTAACCAAGGGTAAATGGCTCTGACGACTGAAAAAGCATAAGACTATCTTGCATCTCCAAACTTTGTTTACTAAAGGTCTTCCATGTAATATGTTTGTAAGTTTACTGGGATATCTATATAAAAATGAACTGAAAAAACCGTTGTGTGAAAGTTATTAGTTCACAGTATACAATCACTCTGAAAAGCAGTCTGAACTGCCTCCAATCCACCCTGTGTCATGAGCGTCCTCTTGTTCCCAATCGCTGTAAACCAGACGCTTGTGGACTGATGAGAACAAATCTAAAGCTAGATATTTGTGGGGTGCATGCTGTTCGACATTGTTGCAAAACGAGCTTTGTTAGTTTTGAACAGTGCACTCGTTCATGTTAAACATACAATCTGCTGATGCAAATACTGAAAGGCAAGTGTTGTGTAATGGTGTCACATAGGTATTTGGACACTGGCACACGGAGAAAAAAAAAAAAGCAACGATTCCAGCACATATGATGTTGTAACATCTGTGATGTGTAATTTATGGGAATCTGACAAGGATGAGCAATTCCATTTTATGTTTTAAACCAACTGGGCCCAACAGGCATGCCAACTTCCTGATGATTAAGAAAAAAAAAAAAAGAAAATTATGACAGCAGTGGGTAAGAGTGGAAAGTGTGATGAAAGGCAGGGAAAAAAAGACAGTACTCTGGAGCGCCTGTTTCATATTGCAAAACAAGTGCTGCTGCTTTCACCACATATTTTAGTTTTCAGGTTTTGCATTATTGGTGGTAAACACAAACCAGCCAGGAATAGGTGCAATATTCCCAGATTTTCAGCAACAAAAGACAGGAACTTGGCTGATGAAAGGAAATCTTAAATGTTGGTGAACCGCCAGAGAAAACTTGGACAAACGAGTCACAAAACAAACACATTTCGACCCCTTAGGTCCTCTTCAGGCAAGACAAAACAAATAGGACAATGAAAATGAACGAATTTGTCACTTAGCTTAGATCTCTTCAGCGCAAGGTAGGCAGGCATTGAATCCTGCTTAATTAGGAAATCAGATGGAAAAAAAAAAAAAAGAGGAAATCACATGGAAAGAATTAACATGACTCTGTCAATCGACTGTTTGCCTAGCAGGTCTTATTTCAGCTGGAAATCACCATTTCTGGGCATTTATATTTAATAGCTGGAAATGAATAGTTCTGATCACTTTGTTTCAATTGTCATGATTAGTACATTTGGTTTGGAGAGAGAACAGTGTGCTCTTCCATCTTAGATCTGCTTGGCGCAATACAAAGAGCTGGTTATTGTTTGATCACCGATTGCTTTCATGTGACTTCAGTTGAGTTCATTCATGGAGTTATTCATTTATTGCATTCAAGGGACAGACATTTAAAAGTGAAAAACAAAACCCTAGTACCTTTGTGATGAAAAGAACCTATAGTACTGAAAAAGTATTAACATTTATCCTTCTTTCAATGCTGTACTTCACTCGTTTCTCACACAAATGTCCAGTTACTAGCAGCTCAAGTCTTTTCATTTTTTGGTTCTGTAAATGAAAGAAGAGACTTTAGGAAACAAAGATTTGTGACGACGGATTAAAAGAAAGCAAACTAAAGAAAGAAAACAAGAACCACCACCACCACACACAAAGAAAAAAAAAAAGAAAAAGAAAAGGTTCACAATAGAAAACCAAACAGGGCTAAACTGCCTTAAGTATGGCTCTACAAGACCCACAAAACTGAGAAGGGATCTTGCCATCGATCTACCTCTTCAACTGGCATGGGTCTATGAGACTCAAAATAAAGATTAAGGCTTGGCATTGAACTGCATCTCCAATGGACATGGGTTTCTCAGACCATTATAGTATACATCACTGGATAAATGAAGAGGCATAGTGAAAATATACTATGAAAACATAGCCTGGGATACTGAAAGCACCATCTCACTGGCGTTTCATGGTGAATGCAGTCACTTACCCAAGTTCAAAGTTCATCACAAAAAATGCATATAGCCCAGTTAACTGCTGAAGCTTGATGGTCAAGAACTTTTGGTTGCTGTCATTCAAACCGACAATCCGCAAGATTTGAATAGGATTTTTGTTATTGGCATGGTTTTGACACCGACATCCAATCCACAAGATGTGAATGATACGGTTGGTCAACGCCATGGTTCTGGTTTAAGTTTTGCCATCATTCTCAAAGACAGCCTGACGGAGAGCTCCAAAGTTCCTGGATGTTGTAAGCTGTGTGGAAAAGACAGGCTTGGTACTGATTGCAGACAGTAAGTGTCGAAGACCAGCACAGCAAAAGACACAGCATGTATTACGACTATAACATAAATAGACAAAGGGGATGCAGAGAATGTACAAGTGCATGAGTGAAAGTTACAAATACAAACACAGCTCTGGTTAATTTACATGCTTTATTGAGAAAATTTCACCCAAATGTTAAAAGCCTAAAATTCTCTGATGGGAAAACGTCACATGCAGTCGACGGCTTCAAACCAACCAGATCTGAATCCCAACAGTTCATGCATTAACGCCATGGTGACTACCCCAATTAGTTAAGTCCATCCCATCCAACAGTCTCCATCCCCTCCAGATTCTGAGAAGCTCCTGTCTTGTGACCCAACTATCGCTAATTATCAATACACTTGACACACACTTTATAACCACACAGTCAACTACAGAGTACTTTGCACAAACCTCTTCCATCAACACCAATGCCATGAAAATGAAACGAAAAAAAAAAAAAAAAAAAAAATCTTGAGAACATGTAACGTTGAGTTCTCTCAAGGCACATTTTTGTCAAAAATTGAATGGGCAGGGGGGATAGGGGCATAATTCAGCATTTATTCAAGAATACTGCGCCAACACATGAACTGATAAGCATCTTGAATTATTCGCTGAATTAAAAATGAATACTAGACATTTTATACAAATATTAAATATTTTTTGGATGAACTACTTGCAATATACATACATCAGAAGATGGTGGAAATAATTTACCAGTGAACTTCATCCTACATAAAGCAGTTATTTGAATTTTTTAAAGATAATAAATGGAGTTCAAGAAATCAGCTGTAGGTATATATATTAGAAAAAAAAAAAGTGCCATGATTAAAACTTTTCTCTAAAATGACCCATGCATCTCTTTTAACATCACCCATGATCTACAGCAATGACAACTTACATACTTACTCTCAAACTTACACGCCACAACAGAGGTTCTCAAAATCTCAAGGCGACCAGGGAACTCCTAAATGCCATAAATATGCAAGCATTCCACTTCTTGTACTCCACAGCCACTCCAGCTGAAGCAACTCCTGTCACCCCACCTCCTTTCGCACAATAAACCAGTAAAGCACATCATTCAAACCCTCTTGCAAGTCTGTCAATTATCAGTTTGCCACATTCTGCAGGCGCAGACTTATCACAGTACCACGACCAGTTGGATGGGATGAAGTCAGCTACACAAAGCTCCAGTCTGCTCAAGAGTTGCGGGATCTGCTGACGGAATGAAGGTCACTTCCAAGAGTAAGAATCATTGTTTATGTCTGGAATGCTGTTTTCAGCTAGCAAGGCATTCCCACTGTTGGATCAGTCCCACTGGTCACATCCTGCCACTGGCACAGACAGATTGGTTTGATATGACAACGTTTCTTCGCTGGTTTGAAATCCCACACTCCGAAGCCAAGAAAACTGTTCAGCTGATCTAGTATTTAGATGATTGTCAGTGGATGCTCTAACTGCTGGACACAAGTATGCTGCTGGGCACTTTCTGTAAAAATTCTGACATGATGATAATGCACATACTGATGGTACTGGGCAGTCAACAGAATTCTAACATGCAGGAAGAAATTCAATAAAGCAGCACTTTGGACCATGATGGAACACTCCAAACTGGATGGTAAGCGATGCTGAAAGGCAAGCCCTATGATGACTGTGCCGCCAGTTCGATGATCAACGGCGACTTGAGCTCTGGTATCTGGCTGATCTTCATCAGTTTGGAAGTGCAGTACTTGTTGCGAATTGCCTGCAACAAACCATAACTTGTAGGTCAATATACTGAGAATATAAAGCTACTCAGTATTATGCATTACTGATGGGGCAGATGATTCCGGACATCTTGTTCAGTTTCTTTTCAGTTATAAAACAAACGTGAAGCTGGCAATTCATTTAAAATGACATGAAATCTGGGGGTCACATGTGACTTGACTCGGGCACCATCCCCTGTGGCTGAAGATTTTTCTCAATTTCAGCAGCAGAAAGGACTGTTCTCTACAGTATAATTGAACAGAAAGAGCACACACACACAAACCAAATACTGGCCAGGAGGAATGGTGGACATCATTTAGTCTATAGTCTGACCTGTTCATACATATATGTAGGTTACCCATGGAAATACAAAAATTTCATGTACAGAAACAGAGAAGAGAGAGAGAGAGAGAGAGAGAGAGAGAGGGAGGGAGGAGGGAGGGAGGGAGGGCGAGAAGGTAAGGTAAGGTAACGTTACTTATAGCCCAGCCGATCGCAAAGGGCCCTATCGGACTGTCACCACGTTGAAGTCAACTCACAAGTCATTCATTCACACAACTTTTTAAAATACATCTAAAACCCACTCGAAATTTTGTTAATCTTTCCGCTATAAAATCTCAGATCCAATGAAAAATGTTAATCTCTTTCAAGAATTCAAGACTGCATCAGACGGAACATCTCTGAAAAAGGTTTTCATGGAATCTGCTGTAAAATGTTTGTGTCTCACATCATGCAATTAGAGAGAGAAAGAGAGAAAGAGAGAGAGAGAGAGAGAGAGAGAGAGAGAGAGAGAGAGAGAGATATCACTCAACAGTGAAAGCTATCAATGTTGCAATCTACTCAACGAGCCAAGACCATAATTTCGAGTCATTAAAAAAAAAAACTACAATGTAAACTGCATGCAGTAAATCATGAAGTAAAAATATCACTCACCAACACTGGGGGAATCAAGCCAGTATTGATAGCCGAGCAAATCTGACATTTGACGATCAAAGCATTTCTGACTGAAACTGTGTAAAATGATACAGCAAAAAATAAGTGTGTAGTATGTACATGTCTTCCAATGTTAAAACTTACTTGTTGAGCTTCAATGGAATGCCTTTCTCAGATGGCCTACAGATATTGGAAGTATTTTCAGTGTTGAGCCAGTGTTGTGAACACTGTTGTCTGGAGATGCAGGAGCCAACAAAGTATCAAGTGATCTGCATACCTCACCCTTTACCATGCTTTATATGCGCAGTCTTGAAGGCTCAAATGCTTGCACTTTGAAGTGAAGAACTGCATCACTGCCGGGTTCTTACTAAAACTACAGCAGTGGTCAGATGTAAGCAGCAAGACAATGCTTTAATACTGGCAAAGATATGTACTGTAAACAGGGGTATTTGGCCCCAATGACAAGCGTACTGTTATCCACCATCACATGCCGAATTGATCTTCAGCTTTACACACGTAATAAAACTGCTTTCCTACTCAGCTGGATGCAAGTTTAGCAGTGCACATACAATCCATTGTTCTTATTGCTCTGTGTGTCTGAACCAAAACATTCTGCAAAGTGATCCATTTAATAATTGAATTGGTGTCGCTGAAAAACAATCTTTTGGAGGGCAACCAACAGCCACCTCTAGGTCATCTGCTCTTCATCCTAGAAAATAAAACTGATTAGGAAATTTCAAGCAATACCCAGAGGGAAATATAAGCAAACAGAACATATTCCTTATCTGCTAACTTTCAGCTCTCAATGTTGCTGACAGGTAAAATTGAACTTGCCCCCAGACATGTTCATGTTGTCCACCCTCAAAATTTGCCCTGTGTGTTTTGCGGCAATAATTGTCAATTCTCTTAGCGTTGGTACTGTACAATCTTTCTGCACACTGCGGGAGGGAATGCCATTAAAAAACAAAACAAAACAAAAAAAAAACCCAACCAAATTCTTTATCAGAGAGTTGATTTGTCACTACCTCCATCTGTCCATAACAAACTTCCTGTGTTCAAATCCCTCACTTGCCCTTCTCCCTGCCTACATGGCTCATTTCACATGTTTACTCAGCAACTTGAATGGCACTACAAACAGTCCCATTTACCGGAAGAGCCAGTTGGGGGTATTGTGAAGATAATCAGGAGGATGAATGAACGAGTATGCACAAGTTGCCAGAATTGGCTTGCACATGCCAAATTTGCTTTCACATCAACTCATGAACTATCCCCCCACCCCCCACATGAAACAGAAACCCATCCATACACAAACTGTGAGACAAGTAAAAGCTTCAACGAAAAATTTCTATACATCCTGTACATGTAGGAGAGGAAGAAAATGAGAGAACAAGGACAGCGAATGAGGAAATGGTGTTGTGTAAGTGCATGTGTGTATGGCTTATATGACAACAGTAAAGACATGCGAAAAAGGGAACATACAGTCTGTTTACTGGTCTCTGCTTTCACAACCAGACTGGCCAGCTTGGCTGCAGTGGGGCGCAGTTCTTCCTCTGTGTATGTGCTGTAGTACTCTAGCGTAGGAGTCTATACACAAACACAAAATTTCAAATATTACACATCACTGTAGACAGTCTTTCACATTTTCTTCTTTCTATACTGCAACTACTTCATCAGTTCATGAGTGCACAGGACATGCAAAGACTGTAAAATACTGTTTTGTGCAATTTTAGGTCTGTTGTTCGTGACTCTGAAGACGTGTGTGTGTGTGTGTGTGTGTGTGTGTGTGTGTGTGTGTGTGTGTGCGCGTGCGCGCGCGCGCGCGCATGCATGCGGTGTGTGCAAGTGTTTTGTGTGTGTGTGTGCGTGTGTGTGTGTGTGTGTGTGTGTGTGTGTGTGTGTTGTGTGTGTGTGTGTGTGTGTGTGTGTGTGTGCGTGCGTGCGTGTTTATTATGTCTGTCTGCGTGAACATGTGCATGCCTGTCTGATTCAATTACAATAACAAATGAGCAACCTCCCCCCCCCCCCCCCCCCCCCCACCCCCTCAGAAGCATTAATTTAAAGCGAAGAACAAAAAAGCTAATTACACAATATATAAAACAAAAGGAGAGCGTCCAATGGGCCACTTTGTCAGTTCTTGAGCACTGTCAATCATATTTGGATAGGTAGTATGAACAAGTCAATTAATGTGTAGATGGACGAGCGGTTAACCACTCAGAAATAATGTTAAACAAATTTAAAGATAAATACCAACTGAACTATGTGACAAACTTTTGCTAATTGTGTAAAGATAAAACCTGTCATTTAATACTCTGGATAGAGACAGGGAATCGGATCCATCAGATGAAATATCGTCACCAGTTTTGCTAATAACCTTTTTTGCTCTTGGACAGTGAATTAATAGATGTTCAACTCGAGTCTTTTTCTCCACAAATACATGTAACATTTTTGCTAAATTTTGTTCGAAGTGAATTCACACGCATTCTGTGCATTAAGCTTTGTATTTCTCTAGGTATGGAGGCAAGGTCCGGTCTTGATGAGGCCAACAGATTTTTTCCAGAATTGGGTTTAATACAGTTGCGGTAATAGTTAATTTCTGAGTTCTCTAATACATTTCTGAATTTTTTACTGGACGCTTCGTTTATTAAAGAATAGCATTCACTTAAATCTAAGGGAATGTCAAGTGGTACTGATCCTCTGTGTGTGTGTGTGTGTGTGTGTGTGTGTGTGTGTGTGTGTGTGTGTGTGTGTGTGTGTGTGTGTGTGTGTGTGTGTCCCGATAGTAGTGTTACTGGTAACAATCCACTCCCTATTAGTAGTTCTCACAAAGGGCTCTCCCCTTGAGATAAGTGGTAAAATTAACACAGTGCATGGCTCAACATAGGTGAAGACTGCTGCCACTGAAGATCCAGTTTGTAAGGACTTCCTGGTCATTATCTACAGGCTCAATTTCACTGTAATAGGTGATTTACCCATGGGGACTTGTCCAGATGCTCAATTTCACTGTAACAAAAGTGACTTACCCACGAGGATTTGTCCCGATACTCAATTTTACTGTAACAAAAGTGACTTACCCATGGGGACTTACAGAAACTCAATCTTACTGTAATGAAAATGATTTACTCATGGTGTATGTCCAGATCCTCCATTTCACTGTAACAAAAGTGACTGACCCACGGGGATTTGTCCAGATCCTCCATTTCACTGTTAACAAAAGTGACTTACCCATGGGGACTTGTCCAGATCCTCCATATCACTGTAACAAAAGCGACTTACCCATGGGGACTTGTCCAGATCCATTTCACTGTTAACAAAAGTGACTGACCCATGGGGACTTGTCCAGATCCTCCATTTCACTGTAACAAAAGAGACTTACCCATGGGGAGTTCTCCAGATCTCCATTTCACTGTAACAAAAACGACTGACCCATGGGGAGCTGTCACTGTAACAAAAGTGACTGACCCATGGGGAGCTGTCACTGTAACAAAAGTGACTGACCCATGGGGAGTTGTCACTGTAACAAAAGTGACTGACCCATGGGGAGTTGTCCAGATCCTCCATTTCACTGTAACAAAAACGACTGACCCATGGGGAGTTGTCACTGTAACAAGAGAGACTTACCCATGGGGAGTTGTCCAGCAGCTTGATGGCGAGGAAGAGTGAAGCGGCAGCGATGAGGGAGGGCAGGATGTGGACCATGTCATACTCTGTGATGGACAGCTCCATCAGGTATTTGGCTAGTGTGTGTTTGGTGGCATCCACCTGTCAACATCACCCACACACTGAACACTACCACTTCCACAACCACAAAACAAGGACACACATGAAACATGCACATAGTGCTAGGTTCCAATGGTCCCCCCCCCCCCCCCCCCCAAATCAATATTTTCTAACTTTTTTTTTGGGTCCAAGACATAAAACTCTTTAATCTGATGGACTTAGCCTTGAGAAGTTAAAAGAGGAATCAACCAGTCTCCACTGCCCTGATCCAGCACCTCACCCGTTGCTCCAAATGGAGTAGGTTAACAAGGCCACTGCTGAGAAAGCAAGCAAAGAGAACCTCACAAACGGAAGTTACCCACTGCTGAGATAGCAAAGGGACCTACACCTACGGAAGTTAACAAGGCCACTGCTGAGATAGCAAAGGGACCTCACACCTAACGGACCTTTGTGAAGCATTTGAGATAATCTCCAAGGCCAACATTTCCCCCTGAGCATCAACTGGCAACTACACACAGGATCAATACTATACCAATGTTCACAGGATCATACTGCAGTTCTGCTTCGGGCCAATGACAGGTGAAAAACTACTGTGACAGAAATTTTTAATGCCACCTATTTTGCTGCTAGATAAAACTAAAAAAAACTTAAATCTCCCTTTTGCCTTCAGGCCAGACTGCTGCATGCATGATGTGTAAATATAACTCCCTCTTTTCACAGGTATTTTTGGTTTTCATTAGTGAAAGATCCAAAAATAAAAGTGAATACTGTGCATCAAGTAACTCCGCCTGGTAGTCTCTTTAGACCTAGCAGCCGGTCCCAAGCCCGGATAAAGAAGGGTTAGGCGTGAGGCTAGCAACCTCACCCTGTAAAAGAAATGCCCGCTACAGAAACATCAACAATTGCCAAAGAAACGCCGCTCCTGGAAGAAGGGCCTACAGCTGGAGCAAATCAGGAAAGATTGCCCAGGACTGTGGTCGTTGGCTGGCAGTTGTTGATCGCCTATGCTCTGACAAGAGCAATGGGCCTTAGTGAAGTGACTGTGCATCAAGTAGTGTCCGGTTAAAACAAAAAAAAAAAAAAAGTTAGCGCACAATCTACTGACCCCCAATTTTTTTTGGTAAAACTGCCATAATCATAACTATATATACAAAAACAATTTAGTATTATCATATCATCACAATTTAAGAGGCGGTACATAGATCCTTCACCGCTTGGTTCCATGCAAGGCTCATGGACTTGATAACATCTCTCAATTTTCTGAGAGCTGGCTGATGAAACAGCCCTCACATTACCATCAGCTACTGATCTAAAGCATCAAGAATTGCCCATCCAACTGGCACACTAATGACATTTTCATGAATCAACAACACTATGATCCAAACCACTTGCTGATTTCTTTTACATAGGTCCCATGCAAAATTCTTGAGCACATCATCATTAGCACTCTCATGAACCACCCAAGAGCAGTAACATACTCTGCCCAAAACAAAAAGGAGTTTGAAAATTGTAGTCCTGTGAGATCCAGCTCCTTGACTTCTTTGGTGACCTTTCACCACGCGGGGCCTGCAAACCTGGCTCACAATCACTAAGCTCACACTCATTAAGAGCATGGTAAAGACATTTGACAGCTTCTTCACAGCTGACAGGTCCAAAAGCTCTCCTGTTGGATGTGCAAGAGCAGGCTAACAGATGGATCAAGTGTTCCTGGGGGACAGAAAGGAAGCTGTGGTGGTCTACAGCTCCAGAGAACATCTGGTTAGTAGATGTGTACACATCAGTTGTTGGACAGTACTTTTCCTGGTTTTCATCTACAACCTCAGCAGGCAATCCCTGGGCCCTCACTTAATTTAACTTGTTCCAAGGTTTTAGGAGTCTCGCTTGCTGGATATATGGAGCCAAAAAGTGGGCTGAGGTGCAAACTATTTTGAGTATTTCAAATACAATTATGACTGCATGATTCTCTGGTCCCTGCCGTCATATGTATTTCAACACTTTTTCGTTGGTATATGGTAACTAGACAACTGACAAGTGTTGTAATAGATGTCACAGGAAAGAGCAAACACTCAACCTGTCGCATATACTAATTTCTAATCAGTAACTTTCAATGTGCGGACATGATTGTCAGTTGGAACACATGGCCAACGAGCTAAAAAAAAAACCATCTTTATTTACATACTATTCTGTTGTTTTATGACACCATTATCAGGAGATAAAGCTTGCTGTCAGATTCAGAAGCAAAAGCAGCGAAGATGCCATTCTTGCACTAGTTGTGATTGAATCAAATGAATTTGTGTCTGAATCATCTGCACTGGCTTCATCGGCGACCACATGCTTGCAGCGGAGTCTGCTACAGTTGATGTTCAATCAGAGTCATTTTCGACCGTCTCTTCAAATCATTCGCTTTCCTCTTTCTTTCATAATTTTCGATCTATCACTCCTCTCATCCTCAGATCCACTTTGTTATATAATTTCAAGTGCTCCATTGAGTAAGAAATGTGTACTATCCCACACTGTCCAGCTCATGATGTGGCAGCCATCAAAACCTCAAGATGACTGTGAAACTCATTGAGGCAACAGGATTGAAGATCTGCTGCAGCCAATTAAAACTGACCACAGAAGTACACACCCCTTTGCCTGACTGACTTTTCCGGCACAGGAAATTCCAACCACACTTAGCAGGAAACCAAGTGCCAGTTCCTTTGTTTGGGAAGCTGTTGGGGTCAGCCACGTTCATGATAAAGCATTAAAATCTGGGTCTACAACTTGCTAGGGCACATCCAAAACTTATTTCCCTCAACAATATCAAGGAAAGTGTAGGAATTTATGTATGTTCCCGTTCCCCAATAGTGGCAGACACAGCAGAATGCACAGTCTGCTCATCCGCCAGCCTTGGCTGATGAGGCTGGAACTGAAAAGAAATCCCGTCAGCCGCTCTCGGCGGACATGGCCACAAAAAGGTTTACACCATTCTCTGGAAATCAAGATCTTCCAGAAGTAAACACAGCGTGGCTGGCAGAGTAAGTAGAGCTGACATGAAGGTGGTGGTACAGATGACTGTGCAGACCACTGGTGCAGCAAGTTATGCACAGAAGGCGAGCAATTTTCATGCATGTAAATTTGAACTTTTGTTTGCAAGTGGCAGATTTTGTGTCGGCTACGTACGATTCACTGAAGCAGGTGGTGCATTTTCTTTTTCAAGGCACTGACTTGCACTTTCTTCTATGCCAAGCTCATAGGCAAAGATCTTTCCAATGTGTGCAAATATGAAAAGATGTACACCGAGTCAAATCTCTGAACAGTCTCATCTGCCCACATTTGAATTCTGAAGTTTTTGTTTTCGTCTCTGTCCAGAAACTCATATCTAATCTTCCTGCCATCTTTTTTCAACTCAGCTGACAAGTATGAATGAAATGTGGCTATGTTTGGATAGCCTTTGGCTCATCTCAGAAGCAGGGCCATGGTATGGTACAGCACAGCGCAGGAAAGTAAATGTACACATAATTGCTTGGTCCACAAGGTTCGGTAAAATGGGGTGGCTTTAATGGTCACTCAGACACAACCAGACATGATTTTGCATTCAACAGGTGTTGCTCCTTACTCAAAACTCATGAAAAGAATGGTTACACATCACAAGCGCAATCACTACACAAGTTAGTCTATAGATCGTTTCCACCTTTCCCCTCCTAGTTCCATGTATTCATGGTTTCACTGAAGAAGTGTACACATTAATATATGACTACTAAAGCTGTCTTTAACAAATTTTAAAGGTCTTCCTGTATTTTCTTTCCCTCTCAAAATGAAAATCCAATGCCAGGTAAAAAAAAAAGAAAGAAAAAAAAAAAAGCCCCCAAGCTGTCTTAAATCAATGCCATGATCAGACATTGCAGGGCACATATCAGAGCTGTCACACCAACATCTGAAGCTCGAGATTTCATGAAGAATGGCATCCTGGATAATTTCTGTTTACAGAAATAAAGATACAGACTTGACATTTTTAACTTGGGAAGAGAAAAGACATGACCAGCACATGCTTGATGATGGAGCACATGGTGGGAATGCACAACGGAAAGCTTACACTGGATCTTGGTGAACTTTCAAAATGGGTCACTAGCAGGTGATGGAAAAACCAAAAGTGAAGAGTTAATTGCAAAGCAACACAAACACCACAATCTATACCCACCTGACCAGCTTTAGAATTTCTTCTCAAAAAATGTAGGCACAAAGGTCTTCCAAAAGAAAAGTTCAAAGTTCTTAGTATATCTCGTTCCATTTCCCGGATTTCAGATTTTGTGTATGCGTTGTCAGTTATGTAGACGAAATCCGCCACTTCTGGAGCAAACATTTCCTCATATTTGGAGGCCACAAGCATAGAAGTCACCCCAACCAGCTGAAGCTTGTTCCTTGTCACAGGTTTTTGCTGGGGAAAAGAAAAAAAAATCACAGGGGGTACACATCACTTACTTAATGGTCAGTGCCAACACATGGTTCATACATACATGGAGAAACACAATTCCCAACCTTTCCCAACCCCAGCACCAGTTTTCCAAACCATGTTACATCTCATACACATATGGTAATGGCAGGTAAATTTTCATTTTCTATACACAAGCTTGAAGTAGAGCAAACTGGCAGTTGTGATGTCTGCGATTTTTGGACTATTAGAATTTATTTGCTTGTGCCTTTGTTGTTTGGTTTTCTATCTCCTTGGTTTTGAAGATGTTTACTCTCGAGTTTTTGAAGATGCTTGTTCAATTTTCCCAAACCTTCCCAACCCACAGACACCAAATGCCATTTCCCCCAAACTTTTCACAGCTAGGAAAAGGATCATCCATTTTTTTTCAAACCTTTCCAACTATTCCCAACCTGCGGGAACCCTGCAACAATAAGGAACATGTTAAAGGTGTTCCATGGTACTTTCTGCTTGAAATGAAATATGTCAACATTTGTGGAAAACAGGGTCTACAGTCCTAGAATACAGACGCCAACTTGGCCAAGTGCCTGAACATGTACTTCCTAATTGCTTTGAAGTTTGGTTTGCATTATATAACTCATGTGATCTAGTAAGCTGAATGGATCAAGACAACTCCCACTCTCAGTCATGTAATGTATGAACAAAAAATTTATAATGTACATTCTCAACCAGTGACATTTCTTATCAAAGGACACAAGTGCTAGCCTGAAACCTGTGAATGTATCACAGATTTACAGAACCATCAAGGAATCGAGAACTGACAATGTTTCAACATCCGGGCAAGATATGAGAGAGAGAGAGAGAGAGAGAGAGAGAGAGAGAGAGAGAGAGAGAGAGAGAGAGATGTTCCTATTCTTTACTTCAAATACAAGACACATGGAAAAATCTGAAAAGAGTATACATCAACAGCAGTAATGAGACTCTGTCTTCAGTAATATCCCTTTCAAGCTTGATGAACAAAAAACACAATCCTGCCCTATGGCACCTGTTACAGCTGATGCTCTGTGTAGCAAATGTGCTGCCAGAGGATAACGCCCGTTGCAGAAGTAATTGCCTTTTCCAAACGTTTTTAATTATTCATTTCTAAAAACAGCATAACTATTTTTCAGCTTGTGTTGAGGGCAACTGAAAGTGTGACAAGTGACTATCAAACATGACTGCGGACAATTTAGTTTCCTACATCCTGCTGAATCACCGTTTGGTCACTCCATGCAGACTGTACCAGTGCTTATGCGCTCGCTTGAAGCATACCAGCAGTGCTTTAGTCTAACACACAGCGAGTCAATTTTGAGATTACAGACAGGATCTAGTCTTACGGACATGCAATGAAGGTGAGTGACCAAAATGGTCAGTTTGGACATAAATGAGGGCAAACACGTAAATACATCCATTTCTTAGTTTCATACAACTTTCAAAGTGATTAAGATCCATTATTTTGAGGAAGGGGATGGGAAGGAGTAAAAAAAACAGGGCATAACAGGAGTCTAGATATGCGATTTCCCCTCCCCCCCCACACACACCATTTTGTGAAACTTTAATAACTGCATATTAACTATTCACACACTACTGTTACCAAAATGCAATGTCAACTGTAACAGGCTCAATGTTTGCTTGACTTTTGTACCGACACAGATGCATGCACAGCTCACTGTCCAAAGAACAGGTAGCATTTTTAAGCAGAGTTCTTAGAAATGATCATCACTCACTCCTTAAGTCTTCCACCAAGATTGCCGAGTACAGCATCTATTGATCCTTGCAGAATTCTAAAACGGGAATGAAACATAGAGAGACATAACACAAAACAATCTGGCATCTGTTTCATCTTTTTCTATATTTGAACCTTTGTGTGTTACCACCATATCTACTTATCGTTTGAGTTCTGAGTAAGCTGCAAGTGATGATAAAAATATCTGACTAAAATCAATCGAGGGACCTGGCCTGTGTTGGAGCAAGTGAAACTGACTAGTCTTTTCACATAATATAGTGTACCAATCATCATTTATCATATCCATTTAATTACATTAAAACAGAGGAAGTACCATACTATAAAAAATGCCTAAACCTCATGCAAAGCAAAGCTCTACTCACCAAATACATGTAAGCGTTCAGACAAAAATTTCAAACACCCCTGACTCACGCACACATACAGTTGATTCTCCCTTAAATAAAAAGACACAAACACAAAGAAACGAGACACAGAATTAAGTAAAATAAACCTGGCACTGTAAGTTATCCACACTTCTAAAAATGTAAAAATGAGATGCAGCCTCACAAAATGAGATGCAGCTTCACAAATGAGATGCAGCTTCACACAAACAGTTGAAAAAAGTTTGCTGTCCAAAGGACTGTAGCACTTGTAACATTTGCTTTACAATTTTTGTTCTATTTTGACAATTTGTTCTTAACATTTGCTTTACAATTTTTCTTCTGTTTTGACAATTTGTTCTTAACATTTGCTCTACAATTTTTCTTCTATTTTGACAATTTGTTCTTAACATTTGCTTTACAATTTTTCTTCTATTTTGACAATTTGTTCTTAACATTTGCTTTACAATTTTTCTTCTATTTTGACAATTTGTTCTTAACATTTGCTTTACAATTCTTCTCTTTGGACAATTTGTACTTCAATTTTGGCACATCTGTCCCGCTGATACCTGGACAATATAACTTGATTTAATGACTGATGCCATAATCTTGTATTTCTAGCCAAAACTTGAAAGAAGGCAAACCAGGATACCTCATGCAGCAACTGAACAAGACAGCACTTGAAATAATATGGGATAAGTGCTGTGGGAAGACAAGAGAAGAAGAGTTACCCACCTGGAGATACCTGTCCAAGACAGCCACTGTCAGGTAGAGGGTTTCCTGCAGCAGATGGAAGCGGTGATGGACCTGACATAACCAGTCCACAAGGATAGATCGCATCTTGCCAGAGATCTCTGCACCTTCCAAGTACGCAGGTCGGATGGAGAGACGCCGCTGAAACAATATTCACACAATCTGAATTTTTCACATCTGGGGCCAGTTTCATGACGCCTTCTTTGCAGATACAAACTAGTTCGTAGTGAAAAAAAGTTTAGCAGTGAAAAAAATGCGTTTCATGATGACTACGTAGAGAGATTTTGTTTGTAAATAAGTTCGTAACTTTAGTGTGGTGCTACCTCCCACCACTAACTCTGTTCGTAGCCACGCTGTCAGCACTGCCGCTCAACTTTATCAGCATCCAGACTGTCTGTGTGGAGGGCTTGTGTATATTAAGGTGTGTGTGAGCCACAAGCTTCACAGAAAAAGAAGAGAAGGCTGACCGCGTTCCATGAACTCGTTTTATTATTAGACAAGATTTTCTAAGAACACGTCAAATTTTCTGTGATCACGCCCATGCGTATGCATGTGAGAAGTTTGTGATGGTAAAGTTCCTACATTTCTCTCTCTCTCTCTCTGCCACCTAGCCCCATCCCAATCACCCTTGTACAGTCATCAGTGATTTTCATTCTACACATGAGAGACTGCCTTCTTCTAACCACAATACAGCTACTGTTTGCCTTGCGATTTTATGTAAATCGCAGATTTCAATAAGTTATTGGTGAATATTTTGATGTGCACGCGAGTGTGTGTGTGTGTGTGTGTGTGTGTGTGTGTGTGTGTGTGTGTGTGTGTGTGTGTGTGTGCCTGTGCCTGCACGCATGTGATAAGTTTGTGTGAAGGTATGCTCCGACATGGCTCTTTCTGTTTGTGGCCTAACCCCTTTCCAATCTCTGTTTTCGTGTTACAAATGTTATCTATTGTCTGTGTTTGTATGTAGGGGGAAGGGACAGCAAAAGAGGGTATAGCAGTGCATGCAGGGGCCTGGGGTGTTGGGTGGATGAGGTGTGAGCAGTGTGCATCCGTGTGTGTGTGTGTGTGTGTGTGTGTGTGTGTGTGTGTGTGTGTGTGTGTGTGTGTGTGTGTGTGTGTGTGATGAGCAGTTAGACTAATAATCGGTGTTTAACTTGAAGAGCTGTAAACTGAACCTTGCTACTTTTGAAAGATTGATTTTTTTTTTTTTGCAGGCATGTATTGATGCTGCCCATGAGATTACAAAATGGTCTTAACAGCCAATGCCCTAAAAACAAGCTGCGGTAGAATCATGGCAAAGAACTTTGTTACTCTTTTTCCAATGCTTGTAAAATTAATGTGTGCTGTCCTGAATATTCAGAATACAAAATTTTAGTTTATCTTCCATTTGTGATGCTGTGTAATAAGAAAACTCTTGACAGCTGTGAACTCCATGCTCAGTTTGCTTGCAGCTCGTACTGAACTACGTAATAATTCTAGAATTTGGAATTATTGTGGCAAAAATCATAATAGAAACTGAACTGCAACCGAATCTTTAGAAAATTAAAACTTCTGGGAAGAGAAATATCAGAGTTGGGTTTTTTCAAATTTTTTCAAAGACTGAGATGTGCAAATTTTGAGCATTTGGACAAAAATAAGTGAATGTTCCGGAAACATTCCCCACCTCATATGCACACACACATGTGCGCGCGCGCGCACACACATCATCATCATCATCATACCACATTTTTCATGAGCCATTTATAGTCATACTAGATGTTGCACCTGCAAAAAAAAAAACACACAAAAAAAAACATGAAAATCAGGATTGGAGTGAAAGATTTCAATAGAAATAAAGATATTACAGTACTTGAAATTTATTTTGACTCTCTCTCTCTCACTCTCTGACTCCTCCCTCAATACTATCGTTGATTCTCTTCACGTTTACAACACACACAGGCACGTGTGCACACATACACACACACTCTCTCTCTCACGCGCGCACGCTCACAACTACACACACGCACACAAACATGAACAGAGAGAGAGAGAGAGAGAGAGAGAATTATGACTTGTGGTCGGCTGAACTACAAAGAATATGAACTCTCTATCACACACACACACACACACACACACACACACACACACACACACACACACACACACACACACACACCAACCAGTCTCTCCCTCCCTCACCAAGTTTGCCTTTTTCTCAGCTATCCCTTCTCCATCCCTTTATTCCTTCTTTTTCTATTCTTTTTTTCTCCTTTAGCCCCCTACCCTCCCTTTCCCCTCCACCACGCCTCTCTCTCTAAAGAAACGTGAGTCTATTGACACAGCTCTTTCCCTGACCAGTGATGAAAAGTGATCCATCCTTGCAGGAAGGAATGGCACCAACTTTGTTTTAACACATGCTTTGAGACAGGAGAAACCATAAGTTGCCCTCAGACAAGTCAGAAATGTGGGCATGAAGATTGCTGTGTGTGATCATGGGAACGGTCACTAAGGCAGCATAGGAAAGAAATCAAATGAAAATGCTTGAATACAGATGAGTGAGTATGCACGCGTGCGTGCGTGCGCGTGTGTTTACACAAGTTAACTGAACACAAATACAGGCTAATTATTAAGTTTTACTCCTAACTACACACAATCAATATTTGTGGTATGGAATTCATTGCTACCAGTCGCCGCCATTTCCATCGCACGTGTTCGGTAATTTCCGAAAGAAGCGGGAAATCACACGCTTGTGCCCAACATAGCAAAGAACACGTTCGTAGGTGTGTGTGTCGTGAAACCAGCGTAACTGATTTACAAAACAGTTCTTTGCTATATGGATTTTGGGCTTATGAACTATGTTACAAAAACAGTTATGAGGAATGGCTACGAACGCCACATGAAACTGGCCCCTGATGTTGTGCTCCTTCCATAAAAAAAAAAAAGAAAAAAAAAAATGCGGTCATTTTTTTCTTAAAATAAAAAAAAAAAACAAAAAAAAACCAAACAAAACTCCCCAGAAAAAAAAAAACCCCTGGCAGCGATTACAGTACTGCAGACCTATTTACCCTAACACTGCTACTGACTTACTTTTCACCAACACAAGCATATTTTCTACAAAGAGTGTGTACAAGCGTGTGTGTAGAAGTGTGTGCATGTGTGTGTGTGTATGGTGTGTATGTGTTCTGCCTGTCTCTGTCGTTCTCTGTCTGTGTGTGCGTGCCTAGATTCTTTTTGCTTAAATCTGCCATTACACTGCAGAGACTTATTATCATTATTATGAATATTAATTCTGTACAGTGCCAATCTTCGGCTAGGGACCAAGCTCTACGTGCTTAACAATCCACACTCGTTTACAAAACGGGCTGCCTACCTGGGTAGTGCCAACAGAAGAGAGCTGCCAGCTGGTGCTTCATTCAGTTCTTTCCCTGTGTCATCCAGTCAACATCGTTTAACATTGTTCACACCCAATTCCCTTACTTCATTCTTACCATTTCTCATGCAGGGTCACGCTATGTGCAAGGTATCATCCATATCAACGGCCAAACTGGCCTTCTCCTCTGAAAGCTGGTGATGGGATTTTATGCATGTGCAAGATGTCATGTGTGCGTTCACACACGGAACCTAGGTTTATAGTCTCATTTGAGGGACTGTATGGGAAATGAGTCAGAACCAATGTTAACTCCGAGGGAAAATTCCCCTATACCCTAATGGCCCAGTGGAGATTTGAACCCGCAACCCCAGGATAGCCAAGATTATGAGTCCGGCATTCTACCACTGAGCTATTCCGGACCCTTCTGGGTAGTAACCACCTGATCTTTCATCAACTATGGTAAGTAGGTCTTTTCTAAGACAAACTACTTTCAAACCTGATTCCGTAGGATACTTTGGTACTAACTCCTACTCTCACCAGTCTTTCTGGGTGTTTTAGGACATGATTTCAAGCAGACAGCCTGATATTTCATGCAAGGAAGTTAGCAAGAGTTACTGCTCTTTGGTAATTTAATACCCCCCCCCCCCCCCCCCCCCCCCCCCCCCCCACGATACAAGTGCAATTACCGCCCAGAACTTCATTTTAAGAGACTTTTTGTTTAGTTAATTTTTTTTTTTTCTGTTTGTTGTATTGTCCCATTTTTGCTGAAACATGTACACCAAATGCAGTGAAATTGTACAGGTAAAACAGGTCTGTAATCGTTATAACATGAGCAATCATTTTGATAGCGAAGGACATTAAAAATACTAAGCCCAACTACTCCAAACTATAATACACACTCAGGAAATGTCAGTCTTGTGAAAGTTCAGAATGTTGAGAGAGAGAGAGAGAGAGAGAGAGAGAGAGAGAGAGTGTGTGTGTGTGTTGTGGCGCTGGTTGCGCCCCGTCCCGTCCCCCCCCCCCCCACCAAAGATTCACATCATGGTCCAGCAACTCCCAGGTTAATTTTAGTGATTCTCATTTTGCTATTAGTGCATCTGTATTTGTGTTGGTCTCGGTGACAATTGTGGCCACATATCTCTAAAAGGAAAATGCAGAATCTACCTGTAATCTCAAAGCAGACTTGTCCTCTCACTCACCAATGAAAGTTTAAAGCAAACTAGTGCACCCGTAGATAGGTTTGAGCTGTTATTGATTCAGTGGTGCTTTGACTTGTTCTCACCTTCTACTAGTAAAATTTAAAGAAAGTGCTAGTGTTAGTGGTCTATTGGCTGCTGAACTGTCCAAAATTGTGCTGAATTGATACCTGGATCTTCTAATCATCTTACCACTATCATTTACTTGACAAGAACAAAAAAAAAAAAAAATTTTTCAACAAACAGGGCCTTCTATTCAAAACTTTCCTAATGTCCTATACTTTAGGGCTACTCAAGGGATACAGCGTAGAAAGTCGTAAGTGGAGAATGACCCATATGCAGATTTTTAGTAATGATGTCCATTTCACTTCATTTAAAAGGACATAGAAATACAGAATATGGAAAAGTTCTTTTTTTTTTTTTCAGAAAAAATTCTGATTTCAGTCATATAAAATACATAACCATTCATAAATGAGCAGAACAACAAAAACTTTTTCACTAAAACAAGTGTCTGGCTCTCAAATCCTCCAGTTTCCCAGGCCAAAATTTAGCTCTGTTGGGGCAAGTGTTGAACTTTGCACCACCCTTCTGTCAAGTGTGGGTTAACTAGTTTGCTAAATATAGAAACCTAAAAATTTTGGAATGCCAGATAATCCTTTTCTTTCTCATTGCATCAGGGACACAACGTTTTCAAGCTGTCTAGTTTTATGTAAATTTGAAAGAAAACATGATCAGCTGCTTTTCAAAACTGCTTCTGGGTCTGATGCTTTGAAGCAAACTATGACAATAACTGGTGCAACCCCCTATCTAATGGAACCCAAATGCAGTGAAAACTGCCAATTAAACTCTAAACCTACTTGATCATGCTGATGTAACTTACCTCCATCTGGCGCATATAGTTGTAAATATCGTTGACATATTCGCTGACCAGCTGTGGGTTGTCGTGGTCATTGGCGTCAATATCTTCAACAGGCAATGTACCACAGGAGAAAGCGCCTGCCTGGTCCTCAGAGATGTCCATGGGGGCGTTAGGCATGGTAGCGGCAGATGGTACTGGCTCCACAATCACTGCTGGCTCCTACACAGCACACAGAAAGCTTTACTTCCATAACACATCTGTCTGTGAGTGTGTGTGTGCATGTGTGTGGCCTTGAAACAAATGAACATAACCAGGTAGGGAACTTATGGAAAATGTTGGAAATTTGGAAAAAAGGAAGAGGAGAGGGGTGATTAAAGTTTCTTTTAGGCTTTCAGGGAAAACACTTTTATAATTTTTCATTAACACAACCCTCTCCCTGGATTACACACACACAAAATTTGGTTACTTTTCTACCAAAAGTGGAGAAACCCCCCGCCTGATGGCAACTGTTTTCATACTTCATGTAAGGCTTGACAGCCTGCAAGCACGTCTTTGAGAAGCATGAACATCAAATGGAAAGCTCTTAGGTACAATTTAGTTTGTAAATATACTGTTCCTTATCAAAATAAGCCAAAGCACTTCCTGTTATAAGCTTTACCCACCTCTTATTATTAAATACATGTTATGAAACTTCATGATGTAACTTCAACCGTGTTCAAACCAAATTTTCCACATTCACTTTTCATACATTTTCTTCGATTTCCGACTGCCAAATGAACCCTTTGTGTGTATTGTGAAACACTGGCAGAAAAAAAAAGGAGTATTCATTATTTCACCAGTCTGTACAATTTTGCTCTGGAATGGGGGAAAAAAGCAAAGCATAGTTCTACATGCTTTAAAATAATTCTTCCCCACCTGTTTCAAGTCACAGTAGATTTCTGTCTTGAGTGCAGAGGCTTTGATGCTGGTGCTGACTGAACTCAACTTAGTGGCAGCACTGCTGGCTGGGGCAGCTGGTGGGCCCATGTTGGTGGTCAATGGTCGCCTGATGGACTTTTGGCGTGTGATGATCGGCTGTTGGGACAGGATCTCCTTTTTAATCGCTCCAGTTTTCTTGCTAGGGTCAAGGGTCAAGCTGGACACCTTGGCCCCAATGTTGCCAATGTCACCCAGGGCGAAGCGAGAACTTCCCGCCTGCTGGGTGCTGGCCAAACACGCCAGCTTTCACCGGAACTGTGGCATCCATATTGTTGTGTTGTTTGCAACATCTGGAGTCAGTGGCTTTGGTGCTGCTGGCCTTTCTTATCTGGGGGGAAAAAACATGATTGTCAAGACAGTTCAACATGAGATCACAGTTCAGATTTCTGGGCACCCAGAGTTCCTTAGCAACAACTTGTACTACTGAGTATATGGTACAATGTCACTGTGTTAGGAAACCGTTTAAAAAAATTTTCACATTCAACTTACACACTCAAACATAGCTTTCTGACCGTCATTCTGGTTGGACATAATGCTTGTAAATGATACATGTTCTACATAACACAAACTATAATGGCACTGCGGCCCGACATAGTGCTTTAAGCATTAGGTGCATTTACATGATCAGCTTCCAGGCACGTCACTGCTGACAATACACTACTCCCTTGCCAACTGTAATTGTTGTGGAACATGATGCTCATAAATCATACACATTGCATGCAACTTCCATTCTGTCATGTCACTACCAGATATGTTGCTTGCAACATATGTGTATCTAGCTTCCTAACTATGTTTTATTTGGTAGGACATGATGCCTATATTCAGACACCTAAAGAACTTGGGGAAAAAACAATCAGAGAAAATCAGCTACACAAAGTCTGCAGCATTATTTACAAAAACAAAAAGAAAAGAAAAATCAAACAATCCACACCCACTTATAAGCAAGACTGTAAATTAATGTTTTAATCCAGTAACAGAACTTAACTCTGACATGTAATGCCTTTTCTCTGCAAATCAGCCAGCACAGGAATTTTACTAGTCAAACTGCAACTGTCTACAATGAAATCTTGAACAAAGGTAAGGTGCATGTAATGTCATTTTTTGCAGACTGTACACAGTGATGTTCACCTGACATTTGTTTCGCATCAGAAATAAGGCTACTCCTGCCTTCCCAAATGTAGGCAATCTTAGCATCCCCAACTAATTGTTTGCAGAAGTCCCCAATAAAGATGAAATGACCTCACTCTTATGAAAAAAAAAAAAAAAAATCACAAACTCCCAATTCCTTACTTTCAGGTGTAAAAGTGCACGCCATTCATTACTAGTCAAAAGTTTATCATCATAAAATGAAATTTAATCCAAAATTTATAGTGTTCCTACTATAAAAATATGTGTGATTTGTGTGTGTGTGTGTGTGTGTGTGTGCGTGTGTGTGCGTGCGTGCATGCGCACATGCATGTGTGTGTGTGTGTGTGAACATGCGCATGTCATTCTGCTGCGAGTCCGCATTTGTTAATAATGAAAAAAAAAAAAAAAAAAAAAAAAAAAAAAAAGTGTCCGTGTGTGTTTCACTATGAGTGTGTTTCTCGATCACGTGCGCGCGCACTGGGGAGAGATGATGACAACCTTTATTTCCAAGGGTAACAGATAAGCAAACATACTTTTCATCCAACCCTTGCCCAGCAATGGGACTAAGCATGACTAGTGACTAAAACTTAAACTTTTAACACACACATATCTTCACAAATACATTAAAAGTTGATGAGTTGTTCCTCCATTAACACAGAGAGAGAGAGAGAGAGAGAGAGAGAGAGAGAGAGATAGAGAGAGAGAGAGATCACTTGGATGATTTATGTTTAAAAAGGGTAATATTGGATTTGCTTAAAACAAAATCTCTTTCCAGCACTTTTGGGCCAGTCTGTGATTCTACCGATTCCCGTTTCGCCTTGCGTGGCGTTTTCCTCTTTGCCGAGTGCAGATAACAATGCGTACGGCAGTGGAAGCGACGATTTGCTGAAAAACAAAGGGACATTACTCTACTCTTCCTCGAATCCTGAGGACAAGTCTAGTCACTTGTTTCAGGTTCAGGTTTCCAAATCGATCGAAAACCGATTATTCATATCTCGGAATGAATTGTGGTGCGATGGACAGTAACGTTTTGTCGACTTTTGATGCTATTCCACAAGATCGAGGAGAAAGAAGACCTATTTCTCATCTTCGTACTGCCGCAACAGGCGCGCTCAGCGTGTTGCGACGCGCTATTTCAAATTTTAACGCGAAAATTTCATCGGCGCGCCTTTAATCTTAAGCCTGCTGAAAGTGCCACGTTACATGTAAAATCCTCCACGAATTCTAGCTATTGAGTTGGGCAAGACCTTTATTCTGCAACCGTGTTGACATTTTCGGGGCACAATTTCATCTCAGACTCGGGGGGGTCTGCTGGCAATACAAAGTGGTCTAAAGTTTCTGATTCCCTCCCTACCCCGTTTTCCCCCTATAAAGACAGCTGCGACATCTGTCGTCTTTTTGTCATTTGGGTTCATGTCTCTGTAGAACTGTTAAAAACATATGGTTGGGGATGGAAAGTTCATCATATTCTTTTATGATCTTTGCAAGAATATTATCTAGCCCTCTTGCTTAAAACTTAACCAAGCGAGCTTTTTCTTAACTGTCTCAGGAGTGACCTTCAGTCTAAAATAGCTATGCCACCTGAAAATGGACAGCTTTTAACATTCACCATGGTAAATAATTATTGGTAAAAACACTTGAAAAAATATTAATTGAAGTCGCAGCCTTTTGGGAGTCTGACATGGCAAATGTTCCTTAATCTATGTACTGATCTTTGTCTTTCTCTCCTAAACATTCTTCCAAAATTATCTGGGATTACTCTTGCAATCAAGCACAATGTCTTTTCAAAGGTTATTTTGGTGACATCTTTATTTGCTCTGCTACACTTGTTCTAATGTAAAACAGCATGTATAAAAAAATCCCTTCATGCCTTGTATTTCTGCTTAATAACTCACTCTCTGTCATCCATAAGGATTTATTTTTTTTTGAGTACATTTCAGTTTTGGGTATGAAAAGGTACATCAGCTCAATGATCACTTCTTTGAATTCATTTCAGGAATTGTTTACATCATAAAGAATAGTTGCCCAATTAATTATCATTCATGCCAGTATGATTTAAAAAAATTTTTTTTTTTTTATTAAGATTGAATTCACAAAGGCCACTATGAACAGTTTTTCTTCCCATTAGCACAGAATTAGAAATTAGAAAAAAAGGTCGCTTCTACAACTGGATTGCAACAGACAATACCTGATACAAGACTTTCACTGTTCACGAGAACAAAGTCTCGAATGTTCAACTTTTTAACCAATCTGTATTTTGTTGGGTACTTTACCTCTTGTTCCAAAAATGCATCACAAAGACATTCAATGGATTTGTTGTCATCCCTGGTTCACACCGTCATTTCATACTGTTTGCAGGAAAAAGGTACTGGGGCTCTTATACAAACGAATGTTTTGATGTAGGGACATGTCTGTTGCTACTACCTTGTGTAGCATAAGAGCATGCAAAAGATTTTGTCTGCTGCCAACCCCTGGTAGACAGTGCTGACAGTGACATTTCTCATGAAATTAACGATTCTCTACCACATGTGATAGCATGTCATCATGTAAGGACCTTCCTACTTGTACACTGGCTGATGTTACTTTTTTTTTTTTTTTTTTTTTTTTTTTTTTTTTTTAGAATGGCTCACGCAATTATTTAGAGTTTCAAACTGTCCCTTCACTTCGGCCAACAGACAAATTCAAGCAGAAGAGTTTTAGTCTTTGTAAGTTGGTCTTAGATTTTTCACTTTTATGAGAGAAATGAGTCGCATGTGAACTTGGTTACAGTTTTTTAAAAACCAAAATGCTCTAAGCACCAAGATGGCGGGTAAGTGGAGTGTGACAGTCCTTTTACCTTGACCTGCTGTGAATTGCTGTGACCACTGTTTTGGGAGACACCTGACCTGTTTTGAACTCACAGATTGTTAAGTGCATTCCATATATATATTTAAAAAAAAAAAATTATTCAATCGCTCAACAATTATTGTCAGAGATCTGGCTGATAATTTTATTACCATTTAACTGCATCTGGAGGAGGGGGGGGGGGGGGGGGGGGGGGGGGGGGGGGGGGGGACTGGTTTATTTTCTGATTTGATTTGATCAAAGATTTCATTTGGACACAGCCCCGTTTCAAGACAAGCTTTCAAACTTGTACCAAACACTTTTTTTTTCAAAATGCTTTTTATCAAAATCTCTACACAGTTGTGTTAAGAGTTGGGGAAGCTTGTGTGTGTGTGTGTGTGTGTGTGTGTGTGTGTGTGTGTGTGTGTATGCATATATATCGTTTCATTCCTGAGTTAGTTATGCCTTTTAACTGACAGCTCAGAATTGGTCTGAGATTAAAATTCGCCCTAGACTGGTCAGCTCTACGAAGATTCAAACTAGCGACCGCATTCAATGTGGGTTGTCTGGAAATGCAAGACTTCAAGAATTCTTTAGAAATTATTTTTGTCAATTGGAGAACTTAAACTAGTTAAAGAATTTTGACTTCTCTACTTAGTACAGATCGTCATAGGTCAACAAACAAACCAACCAAAAAAAAAAAAAAAAAAGAAAAAAAGGGGAAAACCTTGTCAAACTTACTTCATTAAACTTACAGTCCGAGTTCATTGCCTGTCAGATGTTAGGATTACTACTCTGTCAATCTCTTGTACTTTAAGTCAACAGAACTCTGTTAATCTAGCCTTATGACTTTACTTTCGATCATTTCTCATTTTCTGGCATACTAAACAGGCCCACCTTTGCTTTTCCAGACGGTATCAAAACACACACACTGAATATAACTAACCTAAGGCTTGTACGCCTTGCTGAACTTGTTCTGGTCTTGTCTGAACAGCACCTAGGCTAAGCCGAAAGGCAGTCACACTGAAAACGAGATTTTCATTCTGGAACCAGAGTAAGAATGTTCGACAAGCACCGACTTGCAGTTCCACTTTCCTTTTCGAATCAGTCGATCATGGCACACACCATGTTTGAATAATAAAAAAAAAAAGCTCTAAAAGAGATATCTTCAAATCTTCATTATGTTGGATGTTTAATTTTCTGAGTTTCGAAAATAGACAACCGCAAGAGATCTTCAATTGTCTGATTGTTGTTCAGCAGACAGATTAGGAGGCTATTCGTCTGCTGGCATGTTTGTGCATGTCTGATGGTCTGAACGTTTCCGACTTGAAAAACGTACTTTCGTGTGCTAACAAAAGAACAAAGTGCATTAAAACTTACCGCTGCAGACCGTGTTTCCGCCATCGATTCAGATTGGAAAAGACTCGATCTTTTGCATTTGGTTGTGATTTTGGTTCATCGGTCACTATGCAATCGACAAAGTTAGCGTGCAATTCGCTGAACACGATGTTCATGCCAAAATCTTCAAATAACAAGCTTTTCATTGATTGGTTGCTGAAATGAAAACCGGTGTTTGATTGGTCAATCGACTGGAATTGTTCAACACATTAAGGAAAGGTATATGCATTTTGAGAAACAATCAACGGAAAATGCTTGAGCTTTGAATTATGAAAAAGAAGAAAGCAAAAAATTAGACCAATAATATCCCAGGCAGTCAAAACAGCGTATCACTGTTACGGAATTAACCGAGACTGACACTGAGACGGAAACATCCATATATGGAGAGCCAGACTAGCTTCGGTGTGCATCAACTTCCGTCGTCTGTCTGCATGTGGCATGGTTGTTTTCCTTTCACTCTGTTGTTGTTTACAATTAGTGAAATTTGCTTGCCATTCGAGGTAACTTTTAAAAGTATAAAACTGTCCTATAAACTGTTTTTAGACTTATTTATGAGTTGTAGTTCTAAGTGTTCAATATGAAACCTTTACGAAACATTTGAAGCATTAGTATGAACGAAGAAGTAGCAGACGAGACGTGTCTCTTCGCACCACACAGACCACTCTCGATACCCAGCCCTTCTTTTTCTGTTTTAATTCCTCTTTTGCTTACACTACAGACATGGTATAGAAACCTCGGTTCATTGGTTGCTTGAAGAAACTAGAAAAAAAACGACTTGCGTAAGCGAAGTAATAAAATGTTATAAATGTTGCATTGAGACTTGTGACTGTTGTACGTGTCTTGATGTGATGGAGAATATTTTCATGAATGCAGATGGCTAATCTAGAGTCTTATGCAAGAGTCACCAATGATAAACTCATATGAATTATAAAACTAGAACTGGGCTACTTATTTAAAAGATGAAGACCCAAACTCGTTGGAACCCGAAGCCTCATCTTTTTGGGATGGGACGTAACTATGCAGTCCTGATGCGTTCTTTGATGAAGTTGCAGCCGGGTTTTATGCGTAGATTACCTCCCTTAGATCGCAACCAAGACTTTGATCCGTGGAACAAAAAGAATGATCGGCCCTGTTTAAAAAAAAAAAAAAAAAAAAAAAAAAAAGACAGACAGACAGAAAGAAAGAAATGATATAGATTTGAAGAAGAGAAAAAAGACAGCAATGTGTGTACATGAATGCGTTCATGCACGCGTGTACACATGCTTAAACACGGCTACACATGCCCTTGTTGGCAGATACAGTAATACAGTAATCATCCTGCCCCCTCCCCCTCTCCTCACTCCAGCCAGTCCATCCTTAAACTACCCTCTCCACCCCCCCCCCCCCCCCCCCATCCCCATCATCTCATCTCCCCCCTCCTCTCCCTCCTTCCAACCACAACTGTACTGATCTCAGGATTATGATGTTGGTGTAATGATGATGATGATTGCAGTGATAATGATGATGATAATAACAGCATTTTGGAACCCACGCAAACTTACACAGACTCATGACAGATGTTCAAAGCACATGCAGATATACTGGTAAGCATAGACACCCACATAAATACACTCATTCATGCATTCTTGCATACATGCACACACATACACAGAGAGCCACTCACACGTTTATGCGTAGACACGTGCACTCCTACATGCGTACACACATGCATGTGTACACACACAAGCAGGCACACTTGCACATGTGCATGCACACACATGCTCACACACACACGCACACTCATACAATCAGACATGAGCTCACATACCCACACACAGGCACAAATAAATGGTTACATACATATTCAATTTGGTTGTGCTGTTGTTGGGTACATTATGGAGATCTAGTCCTTTGATCTTATGTTCATACAATGTTTATAACCATATGTTGAAAAATTTAGTTTATGAATCTCTGTGTGTGTGTGTGTGTGTGTGTGTGTGTGTGTGTGTGTGTGTGTGTGTACATTTATGTGCATGCATGGATGCGTGTGTGTGTGTGTGTGTGTGTGTGTGTGTGTGTGGATAGAAGAAGATGGATTGTGATGTGTAGATAAGTAAATAAGTGGTGAGTTTTGATGTTTAATTTTAAGCTTATTAATTTGATTTTATTCTATTGCATTTTACATTGTATTTTATGATGTGATATTGCAATGTGTCACAACAAAAAATAATTTCCGTCATGGACAAAAGAAACAACTTGTGAATATGCATGCACAGTCTGATTACACACATGCCTGCATATACACAAAGACATGCTGACATGAGCTTGCGCGTACACACGCGCGCGCGCACACACACACATACACACATAGACACACATATGCACATGTTTGCTCTCACTTTCTGTCAGTCTGTCTCTCTCTCTCACACACACAGGCACAAACACACACACACACACACACACACACACACACACACACACACACACACACACACACACACACAGTACACACACACCGAGGAGAGGGAGTGCAGGAAAATAATGTGGAAACCATACCATTGAGTTTTGTTGATGTACTTTCAGAAGAAAGAGTTCAGTGACTGTTCAGTGTAAAAGGAGTACAGATGGAGGATGTGAAGAAACGTCTGGAGTTCAGCAACCCCTTTGTGCAGCATCAGGTTAGTCTTCTGTTTCCTTCACAGACATTCCGTCACAGATGTTGATACATCTGTTCATACCTTGCTCGTTGTTCATTCCTTTATTTGTTGTTCATTCTTTTTATTTGATCATGGTCGCTTGTAAGAGTTACTGCATGTGTGTGTGTGTGTGTGTGCATGTGTGTGTGTGTGTGTGTGTGTGTGTGTGTGTGTGTGTGTGTGTGTGCATGCACGCGTGCATGCATGTGTGTGTGTGTGTGTGTGTGTGTGTGTGTGTGTGTGTGTGTGGCTGGTTGGCTGTGTTTCTGTGTTTTCTGTGTGTTTGTGTGAGAAAGATTTTTGTTTCCTATATATCAGTAATCAACAGATTTTAACTTTGAATGCAGTACGTCAGTTCTTTTTCAAGGACTGAACAGTAATCAATCTGCAACTGCATGGAAACCAAGATTATGGATATGAATTTAGGAAAGATATATTATAAGCAGGTGACCAGCCATTGATGCAACCCATTAGGCGACCAATCAGTCACCCACCAACCAGCCAGCTGATATGTAATTGAAAGGGTCCTTTTATGGGTTTTATGTCACCCACTATACTTTTCTTTTTTTTTCTTTTAAATAAAAAAAATGAATCAACAGCAATAACAATCAAGGGACTTTAGGTATAGTAGTGCCAATGCACTTGCATTCAATCCACTCTGACTCGGTGTGGCTACATCTTCATTGGTTTGTTACATAGTTTCCCAGTGGTCTCTTGGTGTGTAGTACTGTACACTGCTTCTTCACTCATGCAGCTGCTTGGTGGCTGCAAGATTTTGTAGGTTCCCATCATGGGATTTGATCTGGTTCTGTAAGAGACCATTTGTGTTTCTTTACAACCCCTTCAAAATCTGTGCTTTCCTCTTTGCCTCATTTGTCAACCAACTTCGTTACCTGTTTTTATCGATACAGAAACAAGTATAAGTTAGAAGGGGTGACAAACATGGAAAGTTTTTTCGTTGTCAGAAAGGAATGCATCAACGCTGGTTGGTGCAGGTGCATCTGAGATTACCTCGACTTTGCGCTAGTGGCTGTAGCCTGTGCTGGTGGCTGTAGCCCGTCTGCAGAGATGACATATCCATGGTGTTGTAAGCCATCTTTGAAGACTTCACACTTGTCTCACTGCAGTCTCAATCTGTTCTCCTGTAGTCTCTCCAGCACTTGATCCAGTCTGATCCGATGTTCTTCCAGTGTTGATTGGGTCACCTCAGTGTTATCTTGGTACACCATGACACGTTCAGTGCCCTGAAGAGTTTGCTCCATGTTCTGCTGAAATTTGTATATGAGAGAGGCAGAGGAAATCCCAGATGGAAGACGACGATAACGATACAGTCCTTTGTCAGTGTCGATGGTCAACAGGAGCTCACTGTTTTTCTACCAACATCAGGTGACGGGTCTGCTTGAGATCTAGCTCTTGTGAATCTTCGTGGAAAAAATAAATGTACGAAAGGCTGGCTGACCTTTGAGATTGGATGACTGAGTGTAAAAATCGTAATTCACATTGCAATGAATCCATGTATCCACATCAAGCGCCTGATTGCATACACACAGATTTGCGAAGACACATGCATGCACATGCAGTGATATGCTGAAACTCCTCACATCTTACACCCCAACAACATGCATGCACAGAGACTTAAACACAGAGGCACACACAGATAATACAGACAGACAGACAGACAGACAGACAGACAGACAGACAGACAGACACACACACACACACACACACACACACACACACACACACACACACACGACATACGCATACAAATGAGTGCACATACAAAATATGCACAGTGTGCACACACACACATATGTGTATGTGTTTGTGCGTACATGTATGTATGCATGTGTGTGTGTGTGTGTGTGTGTGTGTGTGTGTGTGTGTGTGTGTGTGTGTGCGTGTGTGTGCATACACACATATGCTCGCATGTGCATCTTAATTGTTGGCATGTTTGTTTATATGTTTGCATGCATGAATTCTTTCAGTTGGATGTATATGCTGATATTAAGGACATCATGCAAATCTTACTCCATACTCTATCACTCAGTCAGTCTCTCTCTCTCTCTCTCTCTCTCTCTCTCTCTCTCTCTCTCTCTCTCTCTCAGTCAGTCTTTCTCTTTCTTTGTCTGTCTCTCTGTCTCTGTCTGTCTGTCTGTCTGTATCTCTCGTGTAATGCATGTGCTCTGCATCTCTGCATGCATGTGTATGAAGTGTATGTGTATTGTCTACACAGATACCCAAGTGTGGATCTAAATTTATACAAGTTTGAGAAACAGATGACTGGAAAAAGAGAAAAAGAGAGAGAAGAGATACAGAGAGAGAGAGAGAGAGAGAGAGAGAGAGAGAGAGAGAGAGAGAGAGAGAGAGAGATTCTTGATGTGGAATTAAATGTCCCACTCCGAGTATCTCACCATGAATGATAAAACATGCAAGCTGTGAGCTGAAAGAGGAGGTTGTATCATTCTGAAATGACGCAAGGGAAACAGGCTGCCCTTGTAGTTCACATAGCGAAGCCCTAGACCAACAAAACTTAACATACTGATTCAACACACAGATTTAACGTTAACTTAAAAAAAAGAAAACAGTTGGGACATATATAAATCAGCATAAATTAGAGGGACACAAAAATTAGCATAGATTTTAGGGGACTGAAAAAATGAAGGTGGTCAGATGTTATACGAAGCAACAAGGATGATCAGAGCATGACTTATCAGACTGATGTGAGGAAGATGAATTGAACAAAAAAAGAAAAAAAAAGCACACACACACACACACACACAAAAAGCCAGACACACTTAAGTGATGAAACAACTGGGACACTGATCATAGAGTCCAGAGCGACAGAAGATGAAGCCAGATTAAGTTTATTGGATGCAGTGACATTAAACATTGCATTGAATTGAAAGTGAAATAGGATTAGGTGTTTCTGAGCATTTATCATGTATATATGACGAAACACAAGTGATAGTAGTGATGGAGACATAATATGAACAGTTCTGGTCGATAGCTGGTTGATATGCCATGGTAGTTCCCTTCCCCCCCCCCCCCCCCACACACACACACACACACACACACACACACACACACGTTCTTTTTTTCTTGGGTTTTTTTAATTAAAATTTTTTTTTTTTAATTTGATCTTTCAACCTTTTTGACCCTTACTCCTGTGAGACTTTGGTCCTGCTGAACAAATTATCTGAATCTGAATCTGTCTCTATCTCTGTCACACTCTGTCTCTCTCTGACTCTGACTCTGATTCTGACTCTGTCTCTCAGTCTGTCTGTCTGTCTGTCAGTCTGTCTGTCTCAGTCTGTCTGTCTGTCTCAGTCTGTCTGTCTGTCTCTTTGTCTGCTGTCTGTCTGTGTCTGTCTCTCTCTTGCACAGTATCTCTCTTTCTGTCTGTCTGTCAGTCTCTCCCTTACAGTCTGTCTGATTACCTTTCTCTGTTTCTTTCTGCTACTCTCTGCGTGTCTGTCTGTATCAGTCTGCTCAGCCCTTAGCCAGTCCCAGGTCAATGTCTGTATCAGTCTCTGCACAGCACAGCCCTTAGCCAGTCCAGGTCAGTGTCTGTATCATCAGTCTCTGCACAGCCCTTAGCCAGCCCTTAGTCCCAGGTCAGTGTCTGTATCAGTCAGTCTGCACAGCCCTTAGCCAGTCCCAGGTCCAGTCAGTGTCTGTCTGTATTAGTCTCTGCACAACCCTTAGCCAGTCCCAGGTCAGTGTCTGTATCAGTCTCTGCACAGCCCTTAGCCAGTCCCAGGTCAGCCATGTGTATCACACAGAGAAGGGAACAGCACGGGTCATCGTGGGTCATCGTTATCTCCCCTCTTCCATCTGCACGTGGGTGTGTACGTAAGAGAGGGTAGGGAGGGGGAGGGGGGCAGCTAGGGGTGGGGATGGGGAGGAAGTGGAATAGCTGGTCATCACTTGCTTTGAAGGGGTCAAATAGGGCGCTCCAGTTCGTTGTGTGTGTGTGTGTGTGTGTGTGTGTGTGTGCGTGCGTGTGCGGTCGTGCGTGCGTGTGTGACATTCCAATTGCCGGCAGTCCTATAGTGGACTCTATAAAACAGCGTGGCTTGACCTGACAGAGCACCTCGCAACCCGCCCGCTGTGGATGGCTCCGCTGTGGGTGGCTGGCTCTCCCGGCGCGGGTCATTCCGCCTTCTGCTGCTGCTTCCTGGTCATTACACAGTCTCCTGCCCGACTGCCGTTACAGGGTCAGGATGGCTCCTTGCATTATTTCCCCCGCAGGTCAATCAGATCTCTTCCTGACGACCGGCCGTTCAGAATTGGGAAGGAAACCTTCCTCCCAACGTCTCTCCTTTCGATGATAGGGCAGATGATTGTTTTCCGTTTTCACAATGCGCAGTTTGTGCGCCAGTCCACGGGTAATCCTTTTGTGTATCAGATATGAGACCTACCGCATTGCAATAAAGGGAGAGTAAGATGGGTGTACCAGCCTAGTTTGTCGTTTCCCAGAACTGTGAACGCTTGGTTGTTTCTCAGAAGTAATATATATACACACACACACACACACACACACACACACACACACACACACACACATATATATAAATAACAAATAAAATTAGAGAGCCGGTAAAAACTCTAAAAATGCTCAACCAAAAAGGGAGCGACATAAGTTCAAAAGTATGATTAAAAAAAAAAAAATATATATATATATATCTATATATATAATACTGTTAAAAAGCCTAATAAAAATTCAAAGGTGCTCAACCCCTTGGGGAGCACATCTGTTTAAAATAAGGTATTAAAAGGAAGTTTTAAAACTACAATATTGTTTCGAGCGCTTGCTCTCTTCAGGATGGTTTAGTGTCACTCACTGCCGGTGTTATATAGCCTGATGTGCGAGTTGGCTTCACGTGTATTTTCAGTTTTGTTTACAATTCAAAAGTGTGTTTGCACGTGCGGGTTTAAAAAGAAAAAGGCTCCACCTCCCACACACACACACACGCACGCACGCACGCACGCACACACGCACGCACGCACGCACGCGCGCACGTACACACACACACACACACGTACGCACGGACGCACTCTTCCGTAGGAGCACGCATGCACGCACGCACGCACGCACGCACGCATAGGAACACGTTGATAGGCAGACACACACACACACACACACACACACACACACACACACACACACACACACACACACACACACACACATACACACACACGCGCGCGCGCTCACACACACACACAAAAAAAAGTCAATTTACCGTTCCGTTAAACTGTCCAGTAAGACAAGACAGGAATCTATAGCCAGGTGTAGCTGAATCTTTCGATTGTTCATGGTTTACTTGATTTTATATATGATTTTTTTTTCGTGTCCCATCACAGTTGAGTAACGTTTTACATCACGAGTCCATGTTTTAAGAGATCCGGGAAGGGAGTGTGTGTGTGTGTGTGTGTGTGTGTGTGTGTGTGTGTGTGTGTGTGTGTGTGTGTGTGTGTGCGCGCGTGAAGGGGAAGGGGGAGGGGGTAGCGGCTTGGATCGAACATGATCAGAACCTCCTCCACCTCATCTTCTCTCGGTGTCCCCCCACCTCCCACTCCCCACTCCCCACTCCCTCCGCTCCACTCTCATCCCCCCTCCCCCCTCCCAAGCCGGCTTGTTGTCTCTGTCATTCCCACCTGTTCCACCTTATCCGTGATTTTCAGAGTTATTTCAGTGTCTTTTGAAACGAAGCTTTTCCCTACAAGGGCAGGCACTACGGAACTTTCCCCCAAGGGCAAACACTTTGATTTCAGTTGAAAAAGAAATTTACAAATGGAAAACGTGAAAAGAAAACAGTACTAAATACAACAAAATGGGCATGAAATATTGTCTTACGTAAACAGATAACAAAGCAGCAATATTGACAACATGAACAGCACATCCTACACATGTTACAAAAACAAGCACAACATTGTGTCTACGTTGTCAGTGTCACATATCAGTCTTCCTCTCTGTCCCTTAGAGAGAGAGAGAGAGAGAGAGAGAGAGAGAGAGAGAGAGAGAGAGAGAGAGAGAGAGAGAGAGAGAGAGAGAGAGAGAGAGTTTTGAAACAAAACTTGACCGAAGAAAGACCAAAGGGGGGGGAGACCGGATTGACTGGTCACGGTAGAGTCCTCCGTTCCCAAAAGCTGATGCCTCTTATTCGACCTGTATACAGGATGTTGCGTTAGAGTGAAAAATAAAGGGTTGGGGGGGGGGGGGGGGGGGGGGGGGGGTGGGGGTTAGTTTCTTCGGTAGCCATTCTTCACAGCTTACCACATGGAGTTCGTTTCTAAGGTGGTCGTAGTAAGGGAGTAAGGATGTTTTTGTTTTCACTTGAAGGTGAAAAATAGTCGAGGGTTGGAAGTGTGTTTTGTTCCGGACAGACTTACGGTACAATTGAAAAAAAAAAAGAAAGAAAAGAAAAAAAAAAGATTTAAACAGGACGGGATGAGTCGTCTTCTTTTGATTCAGGTTTTACGTCCACAACCATGTCAGGTGATACTAATAGTCCGAAATAACCATCCCAGGAGCGTTGGGGAGGTGGACGGGGGTGGGGTGGGGGAGAAGGGGAGCCGTTAACGGAAACCACCAGAACAACAAAACGTTAGATGAGCAGTGAAAAGGTCCGTGGTATCACGCTGGGCGCCGGGGATTCGAACTCGCAATCTTCTGTCAGCGGCTCTACTGTTAAATGTGTTACGGGAACCAACATGGGCTGCAGCAGTGACGTACGCTGCTTCATGGGTCAGCACGTGAGGGCAAGGAGCCAAGGTCAAGGCCGAGCTCCCTCAGTCCATTCAACAGTGTTGTCTGTCCACGTCGTTCTGTGCGTGCCGTGTTGGCCACACGCCACAGCTGGGATTTTGCACAAAAACACTGTATAATCCATAGGATTTTGCACTGAAACACTGTATCATCCATAGAATTTGCACTAAAACACTGTATAATTAGGGTTTGCACTAAAACACTGTATAATCCATAGGGTTTGCACTAAAACACTGTATAAATCCATAAGGTTTGCACTAAAAGGATTTTGCACCACTGTATAATCCATAGGATTTTGCACTAAAACACTATATAATCCATAGGATTTGCACTGAATCACTATGTAAAACACTCCATAGGAGTTTGCACTAAAACACTGTATAATCCAATCCATTTGATTTTACCTAAAATATTATAATCCATAGGATTTTGCACTAAAAAACACTGTATAATCCATGTGAGCGTTTTGAGGCATACTATGAATTTGAAAGACTGATAATTTAATGTTAAAAAACACTGATCATTGATCAAAATGAACAACTTGCCTTCAATTATTTCCCTTGTTTTAAAATATAATCCATAGGGGGGGGGGGGGGGGGGTGTGATTTCCATCGATGAAATCACATTCTTCAAATGATATGACCTCCTCAGTTGACGTCACATTTCAAATCCCTTCTTCAAATCCGTGACCCTATGTTTGCGCCAGCTGGAAGTTTGCGCCAGCTGGAAGTTAGTGCCATTCGTTTGATTTTAATCTGTCTGCTTGAAACCACTTGGCTTGTACTCTCCAAAAAAAAGAAACTTGACACCGGTATTTAATTTTTTATTGCCAAAATCGGATTTGATTCAAACAACACATTATGACCCATGTACTAATTGATTACCAATGGACACGTGTTGAAAACATTTAACTGTATTGACTGAAAAGTAAACCAATCAGACAGTAGAAAAGACAGAAGGGTACACGAAATGTCAGTATCTGGTATGACCGCCATTGGCGTCAATCACTGCCTGGCATCGGGGACCCATCGACGCAATCAGGTCACGTTGTGGAATGGTGTGCCACTCGTGCTGGAGTGCCTCAAGAGCTCTGGGAGTGTCTGTGGTGGTGGGTTCC
>JADBJO010000350.1:187500-192500 GCA_016801955.1 Conus betulinus | reverse complement strand
TGTTGACCACGAGAAACACTCCTCTGTTATAATACAACAATAGTAGGCTAATGATGATGATGATGATGATGATGATGATGATGATGATGATGATGATTTTTATTTTAATTCATAACTTCGTCCCTTCAGGCTCTTCTCTTTTCTCTTCAGTTCCATTCCGCAGTTTGTTTTTCACCCGAGACCAAATTTTGCACTCAGATCGAAGAGATGGGTGACTACTATTTGTTCCTCCTTTGTTTTCCTTATGTTGAATGCTATATTTGTCGGCCTGAAGAAAACCAATAGGTCGAAACGCGTTGTCTGTTTTGTAATTGACTTTTTCTTTCGTTCGACTGCCTAAAAAACTGTGTTGTTGCTCCTATGTTTCCATTTCCGCCGGGAGTCACCTCGCTTTGAAACTAACTGATCACCGTAGCCGATGACGTGCATTCATACCACCCAGGGATCGTGTGTGCCAGATGGGCTGCAGAATTCCGCTGGAATTTCAGCAGAATCAGAATGTGCTCCGCGTGGTGGACTTTTTTTTTTTTTTTTTTTTTAGATTGCTAATAAAACGAAAGTGTGTTACCGGTATTTTGAGCAGCCAGGACAAACAACCGTTTAAAAACTCTGACGAGCTTCCAGCGTCGTTCGCTTTGATGTTGATAAGAGTGTAGAGAAGTGGATCGACAGGTGGGCTTCGAAAGCTGTCTGTCTCTGTCTTTCTGTCTGTCTCTGTTTCTGTCTGTGTCTGTCTGTGTCTGTCTCTGTCTTTGTCTTTGTCTCTGTCTGTCTGTCTGTCTCAGTCTCTCTGGCTCTCTTTCTCTCTCTGTCGTTCTCCTTCCCTCCCTCCCCCACCTCCCTCTGTGTGTGTGTGTGTGTGTGTGTGTGTGTGTGTGTGTGTGTGTGTGTGTGTGTGTGTGTGTGTTTCTTTCTTTCTTTCTCCCTCCCCACCCCACCCCTCTCTTTCGTCGAAATGTCAAAGCTGAAAGCATTGTCTCCAGGTTATGAACGGCCGGTTTTACGTTGAAATGGTTTTGATGGTCCAGGCAGTTCATTTGTCAACAAGCGTGGACCGACCCCGCCCCTTGCTACCACCCAGTCGCACACAGAAAGAATACCAGCCGTAGGAAAACATAAAAGAACGGAGAAAAATAGAATGCAGGCGACTGGCTTTACTGAAAAACACACTTTGCCAAATCAAAGCCAGCTCACAGACCAAGAGAGAGAGAGAGAGAAAAAAGTCCGAATCCGACTTTCGAGAAACGCTGTTCATGTTCCTGTTGCCAGCTAGGACCAGCAAAGGCAGGACGCCAGCAGACGGCGTGATCCATCGCCTTTAGGATAATCGTGCCAAACTGACATCACAGTACTGTACCCCCCCCCCCCCCCCCACTGCGTCCCCTTCCATCCCCAACCCCGCATTTCTAAACAGTAAGAAATGACAGTCGGGAAGAGCTCACATCTCCATGTCCACCACCCAGATTGAACGGACCTAGAAGTCCGCCACGGGTTTGTACAAAATTCAGCTGATTGGTCTGCAGGCCATGTTCCATGATTCACAGAATGTTGTTGAAATTGGTTCAGCTGCTTCTTCTTCAAAGAAAAAGAAAAGGAATTTGACATGCATTATTGTTTACACCCGATTTGAGAAACGAGATAATCAACATGGAGCATCAAGTAAAAGAAAAAAACAACAATAAACAAACAATAGCAGCAAAAAAAAACCCCAAACGTACAATGTCATCTGACGTACCACTGGCCGTATTATACAGAGGCATCAACGCACTGAACGTTGTTTTACGTGGCAAAGAGGACTGACAAGCCTGACACATAGTCACATCGCTTTTAACCAGTTTACTATTACTGACTTTGACCATATCGTGACTTCCATTCTCTTATCCTAGTTATCTCCCTTCACTGACTCTTTCCCTTGTGCAGTGTTTGAGTGGGAGTGGGGTGGGTGGGAACAGGGTTGTGTGTGGTGTGCTAGTGTCGTTGCGCGTGGTGAATGTGTGTGATGTAGTTTTGGTGTACGGTGTGTGACGAGTGTCGTTTGGCGTGGTGAAGGTCTGTGATGTACTTTTGGTGTGTGTGGTCTGTGTGTGTGGCGTGGTGTGTCTGTGTGTGTGTGTGTGTGTGTGTGTGTGTGTGTGTGTGTGTAACGAGTGTCGTTTTACGTGGTGAATGTCTGTGATGTAGTTTTGGTGTGTGTGGTCTGTGACGAGTGTATTTTGGCGTGGTGAAGGTCTGTGATGTACTTTGGTGTGTGTGTGTCTGTGTGAGTGTCGTTTGGCGTGTGTCTGTGTGTGTTTGTGTGTGTGTGGTGTGACGAGTGTCGTTTTGCGTGGTGAATGTCTGTGTTGTAGTTTGGTGTGTGTGGTCTGTGACGAGTGTCGTTTGGCGTGGTGAATGTCTGTGATGTAGTTTTGGTATGTGTGTGGTGTGACGAGTGTCGTTTGGCGTGGTGAAGTCTGTGATGTAGTTTTTGTGTGTGTGTGGTGTGACGAGTGTCGTTTTGCGTGGTGAATGTGTGTGATGTAGTTTGGTGTGTGTGGTGTGTGACGAGTGTCGTTTGGCGTGGTGAATGTCTGTGATGTAGATTTGGTGTGTGTGTGTGTGTGACGAGTGTCGTTTGGCGTGGTGAAGGTCTGTGATGTAGTTTTGGTGTGTGTGGTGTGTGACGAGTGTCATTTTGGCGTGGTGAATGTCTGTGATGTAGTTTTGGTGTGTGTGGTCTGTGTGACGAGTGTCGTTTGGCGTGGTGAAGGTCTGTGATGTAGTTTTTGGTGTGTGTGGTCTGTGACGAGTGTCGTTTGGCGTGGTGAATGTCTATGATGTAGATTTGGTGTGTGTGGGTCTGTGACGAGTGTCGTTTTGCGTGGTGAATGTCTGTGATGTAGATTTGGTGTGTGTGGTGTGACGAGTGTCATTTGGCGTGGTGAATGTATGTGATGTAGTTTTGGTGTGTGTGGTGTGTGACGAGTGTCGTTTGGCGTGGTGAAGGTCTGTGATGTAGTTTTGATGTGTGTGTGGGGTGTGACGAGTGTCATTTGGCGTGGTGAAGGTCTGTGATGTAGTTTTGGTGTGTGTGGTCTTTGACGAGTGTCGTTTGGCGTGGTGAAGGTCTGTGATGTAGTTTTGGTGTGTGTGGTCTGTGACGAGTGTCGTTTGGCGTGGTGAATGTCTGTGATGTAGTTTTTGGTGTGTGTGGTCTTTGACGAGTGTCGTTTTGCGTGGTGAATGTCTGTGATGTAGTTTTGGTGTGTGTGGTCTGTGACGAATGTCGTTTGACGTGGTGAATGTGTGTGTAATGTAGTTTTGGTGTGTGTGTGGTGTAAACGAGTGTCGTTTGGCGTGGTGAATGTGTGTAATGTAGTTTTGCTGTGTGTGGTGTGTGACGAGTGTCGTTTGACGTGGTGAATGTGTGTAATGTAGTTTGGTGTGTGTGGGGTGTAACGAGTGTCGTTTGACGTGGTGAATGTGTGTAATGTAGTTTTGATGTGTGTGGTGTAACGAATGTCGTTTGACGTGGTGAATGTGTGTAATGTAGTTTTGGTGTGTGGGGTGTAACGAGTGTCGTTTGACGTGGTGAATGTGTGTAATGTAGTTTTGGTGTGTGGGGTGTAACGAGTGTCGTTTGACGTGGTTAATGTGTGTAATGTAGTTTTGGTGTGTGGGGTGTGACGTGTCGTTTTTGGCGTGGTGAATGTCTGTGATGAAGTTCTGGTGTGTGTGGTGTGTGACGAGTGTCGTTTGGCGTGGTGAATGTCTGTGATGTAGTTTTGGTGTGTGTGGTGTGACGTGTGTCGTTTTGCGTGGTGAATGTGTGTAATGTAGTTTTGGTGTGTGTGGTGTGTGACGAATGTCGTTTGGCGTGGTGAATGTCTGTGATGTAGTTTTGGTGTGTGTGTGTGTGACGATTGTCGTTTGGCGTGGTGAAGGTCTGTGATGTAGTTTTGGTGTGTGTGTGTGACGAGAGTGTCGTTTGGCGAGGTGAATGTGTGTAATGTAGTTTTGGTGTGTGTGGTGTGTGTGACGAGTGTCGCTTGGCGTGGTGAATGTGTGTAATGTAGTTTTGGTGTGTGTGGTGTGACGAGTGTCGTTTTGCGTGGTGAATGTCTGTGATGTAGTTTCGGTGTGTGTGGTCTGTGACGTGTGTGTTTGACGTGGTGAATGTGTGTAATGTAGTTTTGGTGTGTGTGAGTGTCGTTTGGCGTGGTGAATGTGTGTAATGTAGTTTCGGTGTGTGTGGTGGTGTTACGAGTGTCGTTTGGCGTGGTGAATGTGTGTAATGTAGTTCTGGTGTATGTGTGGTGTGACGAGTGTCGTGGGCGTGGTGAATGTGTGTAATGTAGTTCTGGTGTGTGTGTGTGTGTGACGAGTGTCGTTGGGCGTGGTGAATGTGTGTAATGTAGTTCTGGTGTGTGTGTGGTGTGACGAGTGTCGTTGGGCGTGGGTGAATGTGTGTAATGTAGTTCTGGTGTGTGTGTGTGGTGTGACGAGTGTCGTTGGGCGTGGTGAATGTGTGTAATGTAGTTCTGGTGTGTGCGATGTGACGAGTGAAGGGGCAGAGGATGATGTGTGTGGTGTGGCAAGCCTGCTTACTCTGCCTGATCTTGCCGATGAATCCAACACCTGCCCCCGTCATCTAGACCAGTAGCATGGATTTACACCAAACTTTGAAGGGGTTTGCTGTTTGGAGTCACATTCTGTCTCCCCACCAAGTTTTGATAAATCTGTTCCTAAAGTTTGCCGTAACCGTGCAGACCGACGTGCTGACATTAGACAGCCAGCCAGACGGATGGACAGATGGACGGACTGACTGGCTAACTGACCGATTGACTGAGTGACAGACTGACGGACTGACTGAGTTACTAACTTACTAATTAACTAGCTAACTAATTAACGAACTAACTAGCTAGCTAACTAACTAACTAACTAACGAACGAACGAACGAAACGAAGCGAAAGAATGAACAAACCAATGAACCAACGAACGGATGAACGGACGAACAAACC
>JADBJO010000350.1:175000-182500 GCA_016801955.1 Conus betulinus | reverse complement strand
AGTATGTCTTAACGACGAGGAGGCGCCATGGTTCACGCCATGTAATGAGCCACTCGGTATGAAACATGTTCTAACGGCGAAGACGTTGGGATTTGCATGGCGTTAAACATCGTGACTTTGCAGCAGACTTAATCAAATTTTTGTTCAGAGATGTTCTGCCAGAGGCGGTTTTTGTTTTTCTAATATCAAAAAGAGACGAATATATTTTTTTGTTTTGTTTTGATTACAGAATTTGTTGAAAAAAAGATCTGGTTTTCAGCCGCTTGTAGCATGTTCGGACTGAAGATTTTATCACACGTATTAATGGAAGAGATTTGCACATGATACAGTCCTGATATGTGTGGAACGCCAAAAAGGCTCAGTCGCACGCGCATTGCTTCGTTTATTGATCAAAATATTTTAGCAGGTGCCATTTTTAAAAACAGTTTCTAAACGAGATGAATATTTTCTTTTGATCTCAGAATTTGTTGAAAAAAGAGGTCTGGTTTTAAGCCGCTTTGAGCATGTTTGGGATGAAAGTTTCTTTTATATGCTACACATGGAATAGATTTGACATGGTATAGTCCTGATGTAGATGAAATGCCAAAAAGTTCAGTTGCACGCGCATCCCTTCGTTGACTGGTCAGGATGTGTGTGCGAAATTCTGACCGGAATTCTACCCGCACCTGCTCGCGCACTTTCTCTCCAAGCGCCGAGGAAGATGGAATCACAGCAAATCAAGTAAAATTGAGCAACACTTCACACTTCAATAGAGGCAAAGGATTTTGCTTTCCTGATAAACAAGAGTATCACGTGTGTCTATTTCTGACTCTCGGTCTCTGCCTATCTCTTTTTACCAAGCGCAAGTTTCTCTGTGCCTGGATACTACTTCACATACAGGCGAAATGACACACATGCAACTGCGGCCACAATCGCTGGCGCCATTTTGGGCTCTGTTATGGTCGGAAATACACGCGCACGTTGTGACCAATCAACGAAGAGATTGCGCGCGCAGTTGTGGCTGCAACTGGGCCTTTTAGCGTTCCATACACATGGTCCCCTGGTCTATATGTTAGCGTTCCATGGTCATGGTTCCCTGGTCTATAGCTTAGCGTTCCATACACATTGTCCGTTTGTCTATAGCTTAACGTTCCATGCACATGGTCCCCTGGTCTATAGCTTAGCGTTCCATACACATGGTCCCCTGGTCTACAGCTTAGCGTCCCATACACATGGTCCCCTGGTCTATAGCTTAGGTTCCATAGACATGGTCCCCTGGTCTATACCTTAGAGTTCCATAGACATGGTCCCCTGGTCTATAACTTAGCGTTCCACAGACATGGTCCCCTGGTCTATAGCTTAGGTTCCATAGACATGGTCCCCTGGTCTATAGCTTAGCGTTCCATACACATGGTCCCCTGGTCTATAGCTTAGGTTCCATAGACATGGTCCCCTGGTCTATACCTTAGAGTTCCATAGACATGGTCCCCTGGTCTATACCTTAAAGTTCTATAGACATGGTCCCCAGGTCTATAGTTTAGCGTTCCATACACATGGTCCCCTGGTCTATAGCTTAGCGTTTTATACTCATGGTTCCTTCCTTGGTCTGTAACTTAGCGTTCCATACACATGGTCCCCTGGCCTATAGCGTAGTGTTCCATAGACATGGTCCCCTGGTCTACAGCTTAGCGTTCCGTGCTTATGGTCCCCTCGTCTATAGCTTAGCGTTTCATACACATGGGCCCCTGGTCTATAGCGTAGTGTTCCATAGACATGGTCCCCCTGGTCTACAGCTTAGCGTTCCATGTTTATGGTCCCCTCGTCTATAGCTTAGCGTTCCATACTCATGGTTCCCTCGTCTACAGCTTAGCGTTCCATACTCATGGTTCCTTGGTCTACAGCTTAGCGTTCCATACACATGGTTCCTTGGTCTACTGCTTAGCGTTCCATACTCATGGTTCTTGGTCTACTGCTTAGCGTTCCATACTCATGGTCCTTGGTCTCCAGCTTAGCGTTCCATACTCATGGTTCCTTTGACACGGCCCTTGCGGTTGCAGGGCTATAAACAACATAAAATGACGCCCATAGACATTTGGTTTAGCCCGCAGATGCATGGTTTAATTCACATACATTTGTGTAGCCCACACATCTGATGAGGCTCACAGAATTCTGGTTAATTCTCCGGGTGTATAGTTGAGCTCATATATCTGGTTTGGTTCACATACATCTGGTTAGCCCACATACATCTGTTTTAGCTCGCATACATCTGTTTTAACTCACATGCATCTGTACATGCATCTGTTTTAGCTCACACGCATCTGTTTTAGCTCACAAATGTTGGCTTTAGCTCACAGAAATCTCGTTAAGCCTGGTGATATTTAGTCTAGCTTACACTTACAGACGTCTCGTTTAGAGCGCAGACATCTTTGATTAGGTCATAGAATCTCGTTTAACCTACAGGCGTCTGGTTTAGCTCACAGTCATCTGCTTTAGCTCACAGTCATCTTGTTTAAGCTCACAGTCATCTGATTTAGCCGGTAACCCCAGTTGTTCAATGCCACTCCATGCCGGCTGCTATCCAACCTCGGTGTGGCAAAGTGGACGGTGGAATAGTAGTTCTTTGTGTTGGAACACTACAGCGCGCTGCTCCCCCCCTCCCCCCTCCCCCCCTCAGGAAGCTGTCTGGCTGTTTCAGCTCAGTTGTTGCCTGTCAGGTTTGTTACTGTGCAGCCGGTTGGTACCACCAGCCCCCCCCCCACTGTTTCCTTACTGTGCCCACCCACAGCCAGCCAGTTGGTACCACCACCCCCCTTCCCCACTGCTCCAGTCCTCTGTTTACTGTGCCCACCACACCACAGCCAGCCAGTTGGTACCACCAACCCCCCCTTCCCCACTGCTCCATCCTCTGTTACTGTGCCCCCACAGCCAGTTGGTACCACCAGCCCCCTTCCCCACTGCTCCAGTCCTCTGTTACTGTGCCCACCCACAGCCAGCCAGTTGGTACCACCAGCCCCCTTCCCCACTGCTCCAGTCCTCTGTTACTGTGCCACCCACAGCCAGCTTGGTACCACCAGCCCCCTTTCCCACTGCTCCAGTCCTCTGTTACTGTGCCACCACAGCCAGCCAGTTGGTACCACCAACCCCCCTTCCCCACTGCTCCCATCCTCTGTTACTGTGCCCACCCACAGCCAGTTGGTACCACCAGCCCCCCCCCCACTGCTCCAGTTACTGTGCCCACCCACAGCCAGTGGTACCACCAGCCCCCTTCCCCACTCCCTCCCTCCTCCTCACCCCATACCCCCACCCTCCAGCCCTCTCCCATCTTTCTTCGTCCCTACCCATACGTGGTCATCATCAACGCCTGCCCCCCCCCCCCCCTTCCCCCAACCCCCCCATCCCCATCCGCACCCACCCAGTACCGTCCCATTCCCATTATCTCCCCTGTCACCACCCTCCTCTCGGTCACCCGTCTCTTTCCTTCACTTAAAGCACACAAACGTGGACAATCATATACGCATACGTACATGCATGTTCGTGTGAACAGGTGCGCGCATAGAAAGAATTGCACGCTCACTGGCAGTGACACACATACGCGCACATGTCCATGCGTATTCCAGCAGACACAACACATACACGTATGTGCACGTGAACGCGCGCGCGCGCACACGCACGCACGCATGCACGCACACACGCACATGCGCGCGCGCTTGTGTGTGTGTGTGTGTGTGTGTGTGTGTGTGTGTGTGTGTGTGTGTGTGTGTTTGTGTGTGTGTGTGTGTGTGTGTGTGTGAGTGAGAGAGAGAGAGAGAGAGAGAGAGAGAGAGAGAGAGAGAGAGAGAGAGAGACAGAGAGAGAGAGAGAGTGTTCATTTTATTTCCCAAGGCCACACATCCACGTGGGGCGACATGTTGTGGACAGGCGTTGTACACCCTCAACAAGCTGCTGAATGGATTGAACCTCTGTGACCTACCCACTGGGCCCACAAAGACTCTGTCAAGAGGGGGACAAAGTCAATAGATCCTGCTCCCTCATCTCACCCCTCTTTTCTCCCCTCCCCACACCTCTATACCTCTCGCCCCCTCATTTTCCCTCCCGTCATAAACACTGCTTTACGTCTGGGAGGCCCGCAGCTCAAGACACAGCGTATTGGATCCTCACCGCCTTGTGGCTTACCTCCCTTGTGTGAGACGTTGGGACCATATGGGGGTCGGAATACATAGCGGGGCACTTTGGGGGATTCATTGTGGAACACCCTCACCAGCCTGGATCGATCTTGGTGAACACCTTGGGTTTATAGGACATAAATCTCACCCTAGTGTGCTAGTTAAGTTCAGTCCGGTCACACGGGCTGGCGGTGTGCCGCGCGTGTCTGTGTCTAGGTTTGACTCCGTAGGGTTACGAGAATATGGCATCAATACCCTCGTTCGATCTCAGGAAGCGGAGAGAGAGAGAGAGAGAGAGAGAGAGAGAGAGAGAGAGAGAGAGAGAGAGAGAGAGAGAGAGAGAAAGGGTTGGGAGTGGATGTGTGTGACGACGATGTTGATGAAACTGGTGTGGCTTGTAAACTAACACCTACCACAAACATTACACCAGTTTCATCATCATCATCGCCACTCCCCACCCCCCCCCCCCCCCCCCCCCCCTCCGCCTTTACTGCCCCATTTTGCAAGTATAATGTAAGAACAGCGAACCCGGTAGATAATCGAACACAGTGAATGATACGACCGAGATCAGAACTTCCGCACTTCTCCAACTTCATCTCTCCTCCTCCTCTCTTTCCCCCCGCCATTCTCAGTTTCCAGTCTCTTCCCTTCCTCTCCCTCTCCTCTCTCTCTGTGTCTCCCTCTGCGTGTGTCTGTGTGCATGTCTCTCTCTATTTCCTTCTGTCATTGTCTTCCTGCCTGCATCTACCCCCCCCCCCCCCTCACCCCTTTTGCTCTCTTATCTGTCGGTCTGTCTGTCTGCCCCCCCTCCCCCTCTCTCTCTGTCTGCCTGAGCATGGTCTGTCTTGCTCTGAACGTTTAGCATTTGGTTTAGACACTGACCTGGGCATGAAACCAAAGCAGATGGGACCTCATCGGGTGTTGAACAATTCAACAGCCAGTGGAAACGCCAGCACTTGGGCGACTCTGGCCTCTGATGGTCGGACACTGTAACCTCGCCAACACTGAAATCTAACCTCCATCCTGACGGGTTGAAGACCCCCAGCCCCAGCGGCCGTGGTGGCAGTGCTCTAGCAGAGAGTCACAGGGTTCAGAGCAAGGCATGACAGAAAGCAGCGACGACCCTTTCTCCTCCTTCCTGCCTGAACTTTCCCTTAACTTAAAACAAAACTATACTGTTCCGCCCGACAAAGGGACAGACAAATCACGAGACAAAAATAGGGATGGAGTGAATGACGTGTTCTGTCTTTGTACTTTGTTTGTCCCTTTTGTCCAGCAGTAGTTTATTATTTTTTTTTTTTTTTTTTGTATTTTTTGGGGGGTTAAAGGTTGTTTCAGTTTCCGCCTTCCAGTCATCACACTTTGAAACTGACTTTCCCTTAACTGTTAAAAGTTGAATGCTGGCCAGAGAGAGAGAGAGAGAGAGAGAGAGAGAGAGAGAGAGAGAGAGAGAGAGAGAGAGAGAGAGAGAGAGAGAGACAGACAGACAGACAGACAGACAGACAGACAGGGGCGAGGTTTAAAGTGGCAAAAATCCACCACTACAAAGTGCTCTGGGCACTGGCACCTCTTCAGCCCTAGCGCTCACACCATTTAACTGGGAACTCCCTCCACAATTCTTGTCACACGTCGACCACCCTGGCTGTTTCAAACCCACCCAACCGCTTGAGTCTTCCGGAGCGCTGGAAGACACAGTGATGGAAGGACCCGTCGAGCCGCATTAAACGAACGTATGTGCAGCAGGGATAACGGTAACAAGAAGTAATCGGCGGCCGCCTGAACACATCACCCGGGAGACAGGGGCACCAGGCGAGGCGTGAGAAACACGGCGCTGCTGACCGAGATGGAATGAATGACGTGATTGATGACGTCTGCCGGACCGGACCTGACAGGGAAAAAACGTCAGTCAGTCCACGGAGGACGTGCGCCGAGGCGTGAAGAGAACAGGCTTTGGACGGATTTGCTGACTTGGTCGTCTGTCGTGGATACTCTACCACACAATTGTAGAACTTTTTTTGGTCGTTGTCGATTTCTCGATGTGAACATTTCTGCTGCTGTCTCTGGGAAAGAGAAAGCGTCGGTCCAGACGGCGCCAACCATTTTGTTTCTCTACCTGCATGCGGTTTTGTTTACCTGTGACAGTGATTTTTTTCACAATGAAATTTTGAATGGGGAATCTGTCTGAATGACCTTGGGTCCTTTATGGGTACGCTGAGTGCATGCTGCATGCGGTATCATAGTGTTCTTGTTTGTTTGTTTTGCTGGAAAGGCTGGCGTTCATACTACCCACTTAAGATAAAGGAGAGAGTGAGAAAGAGAAATAACTCGTCCTGTGATAAAAGGAAAGCTCAAACATTGTTACTTACGAGGTGGCTTCTTCTTTGTCCCGTGGACAATTATTCAATAAAATGGAATACAACATTATTATGTAAAAAAAAAACTCGGTACAGAACAGTAATACAGTACAAAGCAACGCAACACACAGGCACCGTGCAATATCAGACACCAATAGTGCATCGCTGTTGTGAAATGCAGTTTGGCTCTGGTCAGTCTGACACGGTGCACAGACCATAGAGGACTGTGCAGCATAGCGCGGGGGGACAGTAGATCAAATGCATTGCAACACAGGTACGAACCGTAGGTTCTGTGCATTGTGTGTGGGCACAGTAAAGTTTAGAGCGGTGGTGCACGCCATCTGATTTCTGTATTGAACTTTAGTTTTTGTGCCACCATCCATTTAGACTCTCTGAAGTCCTTCCTGTGTTGGGTAATCCTTTTACTTCATGTCTTTCAACCAAACAAACACAGCCTCTCTGTCTCCCTGTTTTTTTTCCTCTCTCTCTGTGTCTCTTTCTGTCTGTCTATCCGTCTGTCTGTCTGTCTTTTTGTCTGTCTGCCTGTCTGTTTGTCTGTCTGTCTGTCTCTGTTTCTCACTCACTCTCTCTCACAACGAGAACGAATTTTTCTGTCTCCATCTCTGTCTCTGTCTGTCTGTCTGTTTGTCTGTCTCTGTCTCTCTCTGGCTCTGTCTGTCTGTCTGTCTGTCTGTCTGTCTGTCTGTCTGTCTGTCTGTCTCTCTCTCTCTCTCTCTGTGTTCATTATGAACTTGTAATTAAATCAGTTGCGAAATTCATCGCGGAAGCATTGAAAATTAGACAGATGAAGGATGGTGAAATTTAAGATGATGCATTATAAGAGATATCTGAATGAATATTATCATTCATCGCATGTGGAAGAGATCAGTAATATACAATGTCATCATTTGATTGAGTGGATGGTGAGTGGTCGAGTCAGTCTTAAGATTTTTTTGTTAAAACCTTACTGCATTACTCCTGTGCGTGACGACATAATGAAATGT
>JADBJO010000350.1:165000-170000 GCA_016801955.1 Conus betulinus | reverse complement strand
TGATTGTGGAATCGATTACAAATAGTTTCAGACAGAAACTTACTTGAATCAAAGAACTCAGACTGCGTCTCCTAGGTTTTAAGAGTGCCAGTGATAGCGCTGTAAGACGAAGTGAAAGAAAAAAGTTACGAGTAAGATTAGTCGGCAGTATTGAGTGGAAACAAAAAGGGTTTCACTCTTGAGGTTGTTACCAGTGCGGAAATTTGTAACGGAATTTTTACCAGTATTTTGTTGGCGAACTGGTATCTGCACCAGTATACTGTCTACTGTAGACACATTCTGTGCGGTCTCAGTGGTCGGTCCTTTCATAAGATGCCGGTGTGCTGCAGAAACACTGTGACCCCTGTGTGCGTGCTCACTCCAGAAAACGGCATCCTCTGGTCACTCACAGCCTCTGTGTCTGACCCAAAGTAACTGTCCAGTATTCACCGGACGACGTCGATTTCTTAGCCGAGGACGGACGTAGGTCTGCCCACACCTGTACGCAGCACTGTTGCCTGTATGTCGTAATATTTTGGTAGCGTAGTATTCTCAGCACTGTTGTCTGTATGTCGTAATATTTTGTAGTTAGCGTAGTATTCTCAGCACTATTGCCTCTATGTCATAATATTTTGGTAGCGTAGTATTCTTAGCACTGTCGCCTGTTTGTCATAATATTTTGGTAGCGTAGTATTCTTAGCACTATTGCCTCTGTGTCATAAATTTTGGTAGCGTAGTATATTCAGCACTGTTGCCTCTATGTCATAATATTTTGGTAGCGTAGTATTCTCAGCACTGTTGCCAGTATGTCATAATATTTTGGTGGCGTAGTATTCTCAGCACTGTTGCCTCTATGTCATAAATTTTGGTGGCGTAGTATTCTCTCAGCACTGTTGCCTGTATGTCATAATATTTTGGTAGCGTAGTATTCTCAGTTTCAAAAAGCAAGAAAGTATTTGTTTAATGAAAAGGAAAAGAAAGAATGACAAAAAGAAAGAAAGACATTAACAACTGCAGTTGTCGTACAACGCGCACATCAATCTCAGTTTCAAAGTGACAGCTGCACAGAAGAAAGCCTAATGTCTTCGTCATTAAAGAAAACAGCATTAATCAAGAGACTGCCGGAAATAAAACTCTTTCTATCTAATTTAAAAGAAAATTATTTTAGAAAAAAAAAAAAAAGCGGAATACTTGAACAACGTTTCATTCATTTGTGGATTACCCACAAGAAAACTCATTTTCTTTTCTTTTCTTCTTCCCAACAACACAGACCCTTCCACGTATTGCCTCTCTCTCCCTCTCTCTCTCTCTCTCTCTCTCCCTAACTCTCTCTCTCTCTCTCTCTCTCTCTACTGACTCGCGAACCTGACTCTGCACATGCACACACTACCACTTCAGATCAATACACGTTAATCTCCACCACCTTACACATGCGTAGGCTGTATATATATAGGTGGGCGAGTTGGCATTGTCCAGACACATATGCTCGACATAATTTTCAGTTCTGCGTCCTTCCACTCAAGCGATGTTTCGCAGTGGAATGTGTTTCAGCCAAATCCAGTTACCCTCAGTTCATTGTGTCCATCGCTGTACGTGCTTTGATCTCATCAGTACTAGTGATAGAATTTGAAATCGAATCGGTGTCTCTGTCAGAAAAAAAACAAACAAACAAAAAAAAAAAAAAAAAAAAAAAAAAAAAAAAAAAAAAAAAAAAAAAAAAAAAAACAGAAACATGCGCCTTTTTTTTCCAGGAGCAAATGGGGAAAAATATAACAAGAAATCCAGGAGCTAAACAAACCACGCTTTCTAATCTTTGAGTACTCTGCACGCCCCACTTGTAGCGGCAGTTAAAAGTTATGTGAGTGCCTTGATGCACTAGATGTATGGTATCCAACATCTTAAACAGATGCGTGTGTGGACTGCCTAAGAAACTTCAGTTGTAATGGCTTGGCTGTGTGTGTGTGCTCTCGAATAGCGCTTTTTATGGAAAACAGTGTGTGTGTGTGTTCTTACGTTATCGTTAATGCGTTTATGCCGTGATGGCTTGTCATCTTATGAGTAAAGACCCTGTTTTTGGCTTGAAAAGAATCCGTAGTGTTCTGGTTTTTGTTCGGTAGTCGCTGTTCGTGTTCGACATGTAATACGGAGATTCTGTGACGACAAGAAATCTGGGCTGTGAATTTCTATCAGCCGTGACAATTCTTCCGTGCTGCGCCAGTGCTTGTTAAAGGGATGACCAAAATTAATCAGAGTCATTTCTTTGGAACCCCTCTCTCGTTTGCTGGCATCCGAACGCTGATCTACTTACTCTCTTGTGCGAAGCGTGCGATTGTGCATTTTTCTCCAGACAAAATGCTCATGTTAATGGTCTCTGAGCTACTCATTGGTGTGATGCGTGTGTTTGTGCATTTATCTCAAGACAAATATTCACGTGAATGGTCAAATTAATGTCTAGTTAGCCTGAGGCTTTAAAGGACGCGTCGTTCCTGGACTGTGGTCTGTATGGAGTTGTAAGCAAAACATTCCCCCTCTTTATCTATCCCCACCCCCCCTCCCCCTTCAACTCACATGCTTCCAACGTGACCCTATGTTCACATACTTTCAACATGACCCTATGTTCACATACTTCCAACGTGACCCTATGTTCACATACTTCCAACGTGACCCTATGTTCACATACTTCCAACGTGACCCTATGTTCACATACTTCCAACGTGACCCTATGTTTTTTCGTTTTTGTTTTTCTTCCTGCTTCCATTTGTCTGTGACCCCTTTTCTGTTGCAATTTTGCTTTTGAATCCTCACAGAGAAAGGCATGGAGGGATGTCTGACTGAAAACTCGGTGATTCTCTGTCAGAAAATGAAATGGGGAAAGAGGTCAGGTATCAGAGAAGTGAACAGCAACGCTGCTGTTGAGCTGGAACCAATGTAGGGGAAGCGCATGTATATTGAGCATCTTAACTTTGGATTAATTTTGCATAAACACTAAACATCAGAAAAAACAGAAATGATTTCAGTCACTGAGAAACACAAAATACTTTAATTTTTGACACTGTTTTTGCAGAAAACATGAAAAAATGTCAAAATAATGCAAAATTTCAAATTAGCAAAAACTGCTCAAATTACCTTCACTTGCATGAAAATTGACCATGCCTGTTGGAAATATGAGCGGGGGTGCTGATTTTAACCACTATACAGTCAGTTATGTTACTTTTCATTTTTTCAAAAGATTGAATGAATTAACAAACATATCATTAACATTTAGGAATTACATTGAGTTAAAAAAATGTGGTGTAGTAGGAAACTGATGGACAAAGAAGAGTCTGTGCAAAGCCCACCCTAGCGCATAGGTCACAGATACATTGTTGAAGGTTGTGTTGATTTGTGCACATGTCATGTGCCCAGTTTCCACAGGCAACACATCGGGTCATAGACCCCTTGACGTTTTTGTTACAGATCATACAAGTCCAGTCCTCCTCACCTACGGGTTTGATTGTTTGGGCCTAGATGTCCGAGCCTTTTTCATCTGATTTTTGTTTGTTTTCTTGCCTGAAGCTCTACTTTCTAGCATTTTTTTGTGGGGGCTGGAGGTTAACACAGTAGCAGCCTGCCATCTCCTTTTCCTATTCTGTGCCTTTGGAGATTTTCTGGGGAGTGGAATAATCTCTTTGGCCCGCACTGTTGGGGCTGGAGCTGCTGGCTGCTGAGATTGTTGTCTCAATGGTGCATCAACCTCCCTGGCATCATCATGATTTCCAACCTCCCTGGCATCATCGTGACTTCCTTCAACTTCCCTGGCATCAAGCTGATTTCCTTCAACCTCCCTGGCATCATCAGGACTTCCTTCAACCTCCCTGGCATCATCGTGACTTCCTTCAACTTCCCTGGCATCAAGATGACTTCTTTCAACCTCCCTGGCATCATCAGGACTTCCTTCAACCTCCCTAGCATCATCAGGACTTCCTTCAACCTCCCTGGCATCATCAGGACTTCCTTCAACCTCCCTGGCATCATCAGGACTTCCTTCAACCTCCCTGGCATCATCAGGACTTCCTTCAACCTCCTGGCATCATCATGATTTCCTTCAACCTCCCTGGCATCATCGTGACTTCCTTCAACCTCCCTGGCATCATCAGGACTTCCTTCAACCTCCCTGGCATCATCATGACTTCCTTCAACCTCCCTGGCATCATCGTGATATCCTTCAACCTCCCTGGCATCAACATGACTTCCTTCTACCTCCCTGGCATCAACATGACTTCCTTCTACCTCCCTGGCATCATCGGGACTTCCTTCAACTCCCTGGCATCATCGGACTTCCTTCAACCTCCCTGGCATCATCGTGACTTCCTTCAACCTCCCTGGCATCAACATGACTTTCTTCAACCTCCCCCTGGCATCATCAGGACTTCCTTCAACCTCCCTGGCATCAACATGACTTCCTTCAACCTCCCTGGCATCAACATGACTTCCTTCAACCTCCCTGGCATCAACATGACTTCCTTCAACCTCCCTGGCATCAACATGACTTCCTTCTACCTCCCTGGCATCAACATGACTTCCTTCAACCTCCCTAGCATCAACATGACTTCCTTCAACCTCCCTGGCATCAACATGACTTTCTTCAACCTCCCTGGCATCAGCACGACTTTCTTCAACCTCCCTGGCATCATCATGACTTCCTTCAACCTCCCTGGTCTCACCATGACTTGTACGAACAATTACAGCTTCATAATGCCCAGCATCCCCTACACCAGGGACAAACCTCAGCAAGATCGATCGTCTTCTCCGTCTGCCTGTTGTACACGTCATGATCGTTTTGCCTAACATCTCAGCAGTTGCTACCACCTCTAATTCCCCCTACGCAGGTGTCATTTTTTGCAACAAGTTTGAGTCTGTCCAACATGTCTCTGCAACGGAAATGGTGTGGTAAATCTGCATTTATGATAGCAGAACTTAGGTTTGAGTAGGTTTCAATCTGGCTAGTCATGAAAATGATCAAGGATGATTTCAGTTTGTCT
>JADBJO010000350.1:120000-145000 GCA_016801955.1 Conus betulinus | reverse complement strand
TGTCAATATTTCCGCGTTCTTGACGTGAGCGAGGAGCCGACCGGTCCGCCCCTGGCCATCAGACGTGCGCGTGCACACACATAACCGCGCGCTCTCGCGTACACACACCAGCAGCATTCAAGGTCAGACCGAGTCTACAGCCCTTGTGAAGGAAGTGCACTGAAATAACAGACGTCAATTTTGGGCCTGTGAAATACCGTCACGGTGGTCAATATTTGCCGAGTAATTTCAGCACAACCCCCCCCCCCCCCCGCACCCTTCCCTCTCCCTTTATTACCCTCCCCTCCGCCTTCACACACATACTGATGCTTGTGATAGAAACCTTGTTTAGTTAGATTCTGGCCCTGGTTAGGAGTCCTATTCACCAGTGATGACTTCCAGTCGGTTCCTTGTGGAAGAGTCCAATAACCGAAGGTCTCCAGCGGTACAGGTCTGGTGATGCTGTGACGCATTCGCGTCATGTGTTCCGTGACATGTCAGGCTTCAGATGAGAGGTTCCACGACAGATGGACGGTGAGGTTTCTTTGGTCACCGGTGTGATTCTTTGCCTTTCATGAGATCCTGGGGGTCGGTGAGCCATCTGTCGGGTCAAAGGCATGAATGGTTTGATCATCGAAGGATTCTATGGCTCTCACGTGCTGCGTTTCGGATCATGGGTGCTATTTTACCCGAGAACCCGTCTTGTGGTACGACTTTCTTTCTTTTGTCGTTCAGGCAATCTGGGTGGGAGGGGGGAAGGTATCTCATTCTGTGTCATTTGATTATTCGATTGTGTCGCTTAATCGTGTGGCACTGTGACAGACTTTCATCTACGTCACTGGAGTATGAGTGAGTCGGTTTGGAGAGGTCATTGGTACCTGATGTGATTTCCTAAACAGTATGACCTGGTTTGATGGGATTCCATGCTAGAGTGGTAAACGCCTGGTTGTCCCAATGGGTAACTTCACGGCATAGTGGCCAAGAGTGAAATGGGTCTGGACGTAATTTTATGCCTCCGTGGCGAGATCCCTCCGCGATGCAACAGCCGTTGGAGCAATTTGACGGGTTACCGGTGCCAGTGTTTTGGGTTGCGTGGATAAGGGTGTGTGTTTGTCGCCTGCGACTAAGTAAAAACTGTTAAAGGTCCTTTTTTTTTTTTTTTTTTTAGTCCACGGTGCCACGAAGATTATTGACAAATTTTTCACTTCCACCAGCACCAGCACTTTTATCATAATCATCATTTTCCTTTTTTTTTGCAGTTAATACATAGCAGAATGTGAGGAGATACCCCCACATCAGGTGGAATGACCTAGACGGTCCAGGAAATCGAGTTGCCGCCAAGACATGACGTGAAGCTGACATGACAAGAAATACACAATTATGTACTTTACCCCCCACTCCCCACCCCACAATCCCCTCGCCACCGTCCACTTACCCCTTTTCACTCACCCTTCCTTCCTCCTGTCTGCCTTGTACCCTGCCCCCACCATCCATCCCCCCCCATTCCACCGTTGTTATTTTCGTCGTTTCTAGAGAGACAGGGGTCAGTGGACTTGACCGGTTCATCTTGACATCATTCCCCGGCGATCATCGTCGTCTGGCCTTTTCAGCCACCATCCGAATGGTCTGTCATTGGACTTCTATGAATCGAAAGCCGTTGGCCTGTATAGGACTTGTTTTGGACTGTTTACTTTCACCGTTTCCCCAGAAAACTTTCGGAATTATTTTCTGCTGCTACTAATGTTTACAAATTCGTCCAAACCTTAGTTTTTAACCATGTGCCACTGGTGTAGAAAAGAAGTATAGTTTGTGTTGACTACACACAGACCTCTCTTTTATGAATCACTCGTATCTTTAAAAACGCGAAGACGTTTCATGGTGCATTCTCTGTGATGTATCTCTCACTAGGTGGCATAGAATGTCGAGGCTTACATGACGTCAGACAGACATATTTTATAGACGTTTCCATGAAAATCCTATTCCAAGATGTACCATCTGATGTGTGTTTTTTTTTTTTTTTAGTTCTTGAAAGAGATAAAGAGGTGGGAGAACGGCCCGGATATTATGTAAAGAAATCAGTTGCAACCGTTAATTAATGGTATACAATGTACTTGAAAAAAGTGCCTAAGTATTGAAAAGGTATCTTTGTGCGTGCGTGCGTGCGTGCGTGCGTGTGTGTGTGAATAAAACCAACAAACAAAAATAGAGATACAGTGAATGTGTCTTCTTCTTCAAAAACGAAGACGGGTAATAGCTGTCCGTGAGGCAGATACCCTCTAGTAGTTAAAAGACTGTTTTTTCGGACTTTCCCTCTTTCTCTGACTCCTATGTTTTGCTTATCTGAATAGGAAAATTGGCCGATAAAGAGAAAGCTGCAAGAGATGAAAGGAAGGAGGAAAAGAAAGCTGCAAGAGATGAAAGGGAAGGAGGAAGAGAAAAGCTGCAAGAGATGCAAGAGATGAAAGGGAAGGAGGAGGAAGAGAAAGCTGCAAGATGAAAGGGAGGAAGAAAAAGGAAGAGAAGAGAAAGCTGCAAAAGATGAAAGGGAAGGAGGAAGAGAAAGCTGCAAGAGATGAAAGGGAAGGAGGAAGGGAAAAGCTGCAAGAGAAAAGGAAGGAGGAAGGGAAAAGCTGCAAGAGATGAAAGGGAAGAAGAGGAAAAGCTGCAAGAGAAAAGGCTGCAAGAGATGAAAGGGAAAGGAGGAAGGGAAAGCTGGGAAGGAGAGAAAGGGAAGGAGGAAGGGAAAAAGCTGCAAGAGATGAAAGGGAAGGAGGAAGGGAAAAGCTGCAAGAGATGAAAAGGAGGAAGGGAAAAAAGCTGCAAGAGATGAAAGGGAAAAAAAAAGCTGCAAGAGATGAAAGGAAGGAGGAAGAGAAAAGCTGCAAGAGATGAAAGGGAAGGAGGAAAGGAGGAAGGGAAAAGCTGCAAGAGATGAAAGGGAAGGAGGAAGGAAAGCTGCAAGAGATGAAAGGGAAGGAGAAGGAGAAAGCTGCAAGGGATGAAAGGGAAGGAGGAAGGGAAAAAAGCTGCAAGAGATGAAAGGGAAGGAGGAAGAGAAAAAGCTGCAGGGAAAAAAGCTGCAAGAGATGAAAGGGAAGGAGGAAGGGAAAAGCTGCAAGAGATGAAAGGGAAGGAGGAAGGAAAAGAGAAAAGCTGCAGGGAAAAAAGCTGCAAGAGATGAAAGGGAAGGAGGAAGGAAAGAGGAAAAAGCTGCAAGAGATGAAAGGGAAGGAGGAAGGGAAAAGCTGCAAGAGATGAAAGGGAAGGAGGAAGGGAAAGGGAAAGCTGCAAGAGATGAAAAGGAAGGAGGAAGGGAAAAGCTGCAAGAGATGAAAGGAAGGAGGAAGGGGAAAAAAGCTGCAAGAGATGAAAGGGAAGGAGGAAGGGAAAAAAAGCTGCAAGAGATGAAAAGGAAGGAGGAAGGGAAAAAAGCTGCAAGAGATGAAAGGAAGGAGGAACGGGCCTCCCACAGAGAAGACAGTTTTTGCACCGCATTTTATTGCCTCGATTATCAGTGAACATCCATGACATAGCCACAGTTCCGGGTTACACACACGTACAGTTTGGCTGCATTTCACATTCACCTCACAATGCCGAAATGAAAGTTTAACACACACATGTTGAACAAAAAGCGTCTTTCGTGAAGCATCGTCAGGTGGGAAGAAAGTGGTGAAGGTGAGGATGGATAGGTAGCAGAGGAACGGCTGGCTTGGGGTTAACGGCAGCTTAGACTGGTTCATGATACACACAGTTAGGTTCCGAGCCGTTGGAAACCCACGGAAGTGGCAACCTTCGCCTTTAGGAACCGTATGACTGGCAGTCGACCACGAGAACTATCGTGAAGATGACCATGCTTGACAAGTGTATGTAACTTCCATTTTTTGAAGGGGCGTTAGGTTTCGCTGTTTGTAGCCATCGTTTGACCTCTTTGACTGTATAACCCTTGTCGTTTGCGGCGTCTTCCGTCGGACATCGAAAGCAGTGAAGGGACATCGTTCATCTCCGAGTTTGAGCTCAGACAGTATGTTTAGCTTAGGCATCTCCGTAGTGAGAGAAGGGAAAACGTTTCACATTTTCTTTTTTTTTTTTTTGCTCTGGCCAAGTATCACCCTTCTGTATAATGGAACTAGTGATACATATCATCGCCCCAAACTCTTATTTCGAGTTGTATTGCCTGAATAACACTACGGCGTTTTTAGTGCTTTATAAAAAAAATGACACAAAAATGTTCTTTACTTCACGAAAAGAAAAAAAAATGGTGGTAAATTGTGCTACTAAGCATTTTTTTTTTTTTTCGTTTTCGTATCGGGATTCTTCGAATCGGAAAATGTGTGTCCGTCAGGTGCAAGTTTGAGCTGTTGTCACAAGCTGAAATATACAAATCTTATCGTTATGCCCCATCCTCCGAGCACGTAAAGAAACGCAAGTCACATCACGTCATTCACAACACAAAGATAGCGTTATTTTCAACCGGTTCCAGCAAGTCACCGTCATGAATCAGCGACTTCGCTTCACAGTGTCCCCGCGGCCGACGGACCAGGGTTCTGTTGTCTGACCAGGGTTCTGTTGTCTGACCAGGGTTCTGTTGTCTGATCAGGGTTCTGTTGTCTGACCAGGGTTCTGTTGTCTTTGGCCCGCAGTCACAGATGTGACCAAAGCCAGTCCCTGGCCAGCTGAAGCAGTCACTGTGAACCAGCCAGGTCAGACCACATACCAGTCATAGCTGTGCCTTCGTGTGGTCTACATACAGGGAGACCACCCACTGTCACCCACATTTGACCACAAATATGAACTAAAAACAGTCATGGTTCCAAGATATCAAGCTTTTAACATCACATAACAAAGCGTTCGAATAACGTTTACGTCACAATGGTCAGTCCGGCCAGACAGGTCAGTCAGTTCCGGCCCAACAGGAACAAGCTGAAGCCAACACAGCCACACACGTAGTCCGTACTGAGCTGGCAGTCCAGTGGATCTGAATCGCCTCGGCCCACCTCGGAGAAGTTGAAACCACCACGGACATGTCCGCACGCAATAACACCTCCATGGAGAAACTCGCACGGAAATTATGACAGCACACGAGACAGTTCAAACGAGGTGGATGATGACGTACAGGGACCGTCGGCGGTTGACCTTGACCGGAAGAAGCGGAAGTTCCTGGAAAGGCTGAGGGGGAGGGACGGTGACCATGAGGATCTCCACGGACACCTGTGACAACCAGCACGCGCTGCACCACACCAGCGAGTTGGGGGTGGGGAGTGGAGTGGGGGGGGGACGAGGGTCAGACGTCGTCGCAGGACTTGGACAGCAGCGAGCGCTCGCTGACACGCGTCTTGGCCTTGCCCCGCCCCGTGGAGGTCAGGTACAGGCGCTGTCACAGTTGCTCGAGTCCACGGAGGCGCGCGGCGAGTACTTGTGCACGACCACGCCGCTGTCCTGGTCCGCCGCCTTGCTGAGGTCCGTCAGGCTGCTCTTCTTGTTGCCGTTCTGCTGCTTGCCCAGCCCTCCTTTCCCCTTTCCCCGCGTCACCGCTTCCCCCACTACCACCACCACCGCCGCCGCCGCCGCCGCCGCCTCCAGCTCCTCCTCCCCCTCTTCCTTTCGCCCCGCCCGCTTTGCCGGCCTTCATGAGCTTGATGTAGACGGCGCCGTTGGTGGAGCTGCTGGTGTGGACGTTGCGCACGTCGTGGTGGCGAGGCGGTGGTGAAGGAGTGGAAGCCGTCGCGGGCCCGGCGAGCGATGCAGGGGCAGAAGGTGCGCACGACGAAGGTGCGGCGGAACTTCTGGCCCAGGGCGGCGCAGTACAGGATGAAGTTGACGGCGGAGTTGAGGTGCACCAGGAAGTTGCGCACCGTGGACAGCACACGCAGGCGGCGGGCGAGGTGGTCACCGTGCTCATGGAGATGGCGTAGGCCATGTTGTAGATGAGGGCGGGGCACCTGGCACACGATGAACACACCATCCACCGACACCAGCATGATGGTCACGTTGTTCTCCCGGCTCTGAAACAGCAGGCAGCACGTTAGAGAGAGAGAGAGAGAGAGAGAGAGAGAGAGAGAGAGAGAGAGAGAGAGAGAGAAGTTTTTATGCCCGACTGTTGGCTGCTTGTCAATAATCTCAGTGAATGGCTTACAGCAAATTTTAAAAAGAAATTAAAGTAAATCCGCCAGAGAAGACGGACAATCAAATTACAATCCAAAACACGACGAGTTTTGACCTCTTAGGTCTTGTTCAGGCAAGATAAACAACATTCAGGACAATGGAAACGAAGAAAGAAAGAGTTTCACATACCATCTCAAATTCGACACAAGGTCGTTCTTCGTTTTTCATAATCCTGAATGTTGTTTTCTCTTGCCTGAAGAAGACCTTTGAGGTCGAAACGCGTTGTGTTTTTGTCTTGTAACTTGTTTGTCCCTATTATCTGGCGGATTTACATTCCGCCCACGGTAAGCTCACTTTGAAGCTAGTTTGCAGCACCTAAGATCGTTGCTTCTGGTTGTAGGCAATGTTGCTGATCGGAGGTAAGCGTCCCTGGAGGGGACGTTGGGGGAGAGGTGTTCAGGGGGAAAGTGGATGGGGTGAGGGTGCATGAGGGGTCAGAGATCAGTACAACTGTTGTACACCGACATTATTTTTCTTTCAGTTTGTTTACTTTAAGGTTTTAATGACCACAGTAACCAAAAAATAATGTAAGCGGATTAGGAAACGAGCATGAATAATCATCACATTACAGCTGTCCGACATACGCTGTCTCGTTTAAAGGTGCGGCTGTGGAAATGTTTTTACCAGCGTCTGTTTTTAAGTCGGGGTCCCTAACATGCTGAGATATCTTTTTGACAATATGGCGGCGGCGTTTAACTTGGCGGCAGCTGTGTGTGAGATTCAAGTGAGATAAAGGTCATAAGTTCACCAGACAAACAACACGAGCGAAGAACTGCATGACGGTATTACTTCAAAGGGGATCGTGGTGTTCAGAATAGCAACATATATCGACGTGTGTATGAGGCTGCCAAGGACAAGAAGTCGGAAGGAGTGATCGTTCTTTCAGTGGTAACACTTCCAGAGTTCACTGCTGTTTCCGCTTTCTGGAAAAACAAATGGAGTTTGCTCCACGTAAAATGGGATGTTCAGCATGCGAACACCTGCAACTTGCCTACAGCATAGTGGCAACCCAGCTTGCATCTCTTTGACATGCTTGTGGTGATGGACAAGGTCGACCATACCATGTGGATGAGGGTGGGATTAGAGGGCGGGTTGGAAGCGGGGGAGCCTCGATAACAGTGGCAGAGCATTTGAAGCGGGCGGGCGTTGAGAAGGTGGCTTATGTAGCGCAGCCTGGCTGTTAACTCCATCAAACCGTCATCGTTCGACGCGACAGATATCCGACAGCTGCGTGAGATCCAGCAAGCTAATTGCACAAATTAGAAGCAATCATCGGCCTTAGTTTGGTAGGGGAGGGGGAAATAAGCGTGTTGTTTCTAAGGGCATGAACATGGCAAGATAAGTCGACGTTGTACGCTTTCTCTCGCGCCCGCCTGTCTATGCCCGTTTCAAGGGAAATGGCAAAGATGTCCTTGTGAAAGGGACACACCATCTCAATTGGGGCAGAAATAGTAGCTCTCCTTCTCGGCGGCAACTAGGTCGGACGGGGGAGGTCGGCTGGCGCGTGACTTGACTTCCACTGCATTTGGTTTCCAGTGACATCTACAACGAAAACGACGTATGTGGAACAACAAATCAATGTTCATGATTCGCCTGGCACAACAGGCTGACCAAAGAAATCCATCAACAATAGCGGCTTTTAACACAGACACAGCTGCAGAACACTGGGAAGTAGGGAAACTTGTAAGTGTTAAGTTTAATTAAGAAGAAGAAGAGGAAGAAGAAGAAGAATCATCTCGGTAACGTCCTTGTCGTCACGTGTCTTCTAAATTTAAAGCGAAAGGTAAGGTTAGGGTCAGCGTGATTCCGCCAGTGGGAAATAGTACGAACAACCACAAACTGTTTAGTACTGACTTGGCCTTTTCCCATTTCGTTGTATTCATTTATGTGTTTTTAAAACCGACTTTTGTGCACTTGCTATCTTCATCCACAGAAAGAATACTTTTGATCGGGTTTCTTCTTCTTTCTTCTTCTTCTTCTTCTTCTTTCCCCCCTTAGAAAGTCTTCTTTCGCCCCCCCCCCCCCCCCCCCCCTCTCTGTCTCTGTCTCACTGTCTGTCTCTGTCTGTCTGTCTCTTTGCCTGTCTGTCTGTCTCGCTCTTTTTCTCTCTCTTTCTGTTCTCTGTTGCCCAGGTCTTAAACATATACGCGAAACGTTAATTAAGCCTAAATATTATAGACATCCGTCACCGTTGAAACTGAATTTGTTAATGTCATCGACCAAATCTGAAGACGTACGTAATCTTTCTTTGTTTTTGTATAAAAGACTTAAAATGAGAGGTGTTGTGACTTCTTGAAAGGAACATGGATACATTTATATCATCGTTAGCTTATACTTTGAATCTGTTATAAATCTTCATTCAGTTACGTGATCACATTCCCCTTCATGATGGGCTGAGGCCTAATATGAACGAAATATCTGGAGTCTTGAGTCGGTTTGGGTCACACAGAGAGACGGGAGCACTCTCTAAAACTTCCCATGAGTAGGATAAGACAACCGGCAGTCCTCCTCAAATACATGTTTTCGTGAGATGTTAATGATCGTGCTTGCTTCCCAGTCGTTATGATCTGTCTCGTGGGTCTGATATCACACCATTAAAGCTATGTTGTCACGTGCACGATGCGATGCCACAGTGTGCGTGGGAAGGAGGAGTGCCGATGATGTGATGACTGACTGGAAGGACAGAACGGCCACCGTTATTATTATTCAATCGATTGCGAACAAGATTCCGCTTGTCAGAGACGTGTAATTTGTTTCATTTCCTCTGACATGTCCACTTAGCATATGGCGTCAAAAGGCAGTCAACATTCTGATTCTGACGTCAACGTTTAGTTGCTCCAGAAAAAGCATTTTCATTTTTTTTTTTTACCAAGACAGTCACTGAAAAATGATTTGAAAATAGAATCTATGGTGCACAATGCTTTTTTTTTTTTTTAGTGTGTGAAAAATACTCTCTGAAACTTGTATTTTGCCAGACTTTTGCAGTCAGTTAAAAGATTAAGGTCCTGTCACCCTCAGACTGTTTAGGGTACGTTGGGATAGGGACAGATATATTTTCTTTCGTATGAAGATCCTAATACCTTGAGCCCGAAGCGCGCGACCGAGTAGGCGTGAAGAAGCTTGTGGGGAATCTCGCTGTCCAGGCGTCCTTGGCAGCATTCCAAGGTCTTAGTGTCAAAGGACAACCGTAACAACAAGTAGGCCACTCTAGAGAGCGCAGACCTCTGTTACACAACGGTTGTTCCCACCAGGGGAAGTAACAGTATTCCCACCACGGGAAGTAACAGTTTTCCCACCAGGGGGAGTAACACTATTCGTCGCAGGGGATGCAACAGTATTCCCCACCATGGGAAGTAACAGTATTCCCACCAGGGGAAGTAACAGTATTCCCACCAGGGGAAGTAATAGTATTCCTACCGGGGGACGTAACAGTATTCCCACCAGGGGAAGTAACAGTATTCCCACCAGGGGAAGTAACAGTATTTCAACGAGGGGAAGTAACAGTATTCCCACCAGGGGAAGTAACAGTATTCCCACCAAGGGAAGTAACAGTATTCCCACCAGGGGAAGTAACAGTAGGTATGGAATGAAAGAATTACCCCTTGTGTACTTTTTGTAACATGGTGTGAAAAAAGCGAAACGTCATCATTGTCATCTGTGGAAGTGTCAATATCTGACTAAAATGTATGGAGTTTATAATATTCCACTAAAATGTATCGAGTTTCTAGACAGTCATCAGTTCATAAGCAGTGCCTCTGCATTGCTCATGTTCAGTGGGTCAATTGTGGCAATTTGGCTGAACGGATCCTGGATCCGCCCGATCAGTCAGATTCGCACGACAGGGGGATCCGCACCAAAATCTCATGGGTTTGCCCATCGGCCACATTCCATCTTTCTGCCGCGCTCAGTCATCAGAATTCGTTCCACGAATTTGCGTCATCTTCCTGAGAGACAAGGAAAAACCACCACCACCACAGCCACAACAACAACAACAGCAGCAGCAGCGGCAGCAGCAGCAGCCGCAGCCACCAGCAGCAGCAGCAACAAGAACAACAACAACAGCAAGGGACGTGTGTGCAAGGTTCATGCAGGTCTTAAAAAGTCTGGAGATTTGGAGTCTATTTTCCAGGTCCCTGGAAAAGTCTGGAAAATCGCACTGTGGCCTGGAATAGCCTGGAAATGGAAGATTCAAGCACAGTTACTTGATATTATGCATGGTTGCTTTAGTTGTCAGCATCATTTAGCGTTGAAATTGCAAAGAAAAAATTCCGTGCCCTCAAACGTGATATTTCGTGTTTCTTTTGTTACTGTCTCTTGTGCGTTTGTGTTTATAACATCACTTTAAGACATTGCATTATGAACAAAGTCTTGAAAGTGGTATTGAAAATGCAGGTCTTGGCCTGGAAAAAGTCTGAAAAAGTCTGGAATTTTGAGCTGCATTTCCTGTATGAACCCTGGGTCACTGTGAAACCAGAACCTCCCTTTTTTTTGGCGATGGTTATCAAGCGAGCGAGGAGAGGGACAGACAGGGCCGGCATGGCGTGGTGGGGTCTGGGGTCTGGGGTCTGGGGTCTGTCTGTCGGTCGGTCTGTCTGTGGGTCGGACTGACCTGCTTGACGTTCATGTCCCTCCGCTGGCGCTGGGAGCGTTTGACGGCGAGGACGAGGAAGGCGTTGAGCACGGCCAGGGAGCAGAGCGGGATGAAGCACATGACCAGGAAGTAGAGCCAGCCGAAGTAGATCTTGTTGTACACCGAGTTCTCCGCCAGCTGCGTCTTCTCCGTGCCCACGCAGGTGGCGTTGGAGATGGGGTTCTCCAGCTGTAGGCACCACAAGGTGTGTGGACACACACACACACACGCACACACACACACACACACACACACATACACACACGCCAATACCACTTGACATTCCCTTAGATTTAAGTGAATGTTATTCTTTAATAAACGAAACATCCAGTAAAAAATTCAGAAATGTATTAGAGAACTCAGAAATTAACTATTACCGCAACTGTATTAAAACCCAATTCTGGAAAAAATATATTGGCCTCATCAAGACCCAGCCTTGTCTCCATACCTAGAGAAATACAAAGCTTAATGCACAGAATGCGTTTGAATTCACTTCGAACAAAATTCAGCAAAAATGTTAAATGTATGTGTGGAGAAAGAGTTGGAGTTGAACATCTATTAATTTACTGTCCAAGAGCAAAGGAAATTATTAGCAAAACTGGTGACGATACTCCATCTGATGGATCCGGTTCCCTGTCTCTATCTAGATTATTAAATGACTGGTTTTATCTTTACACAATTTGCAAAAGTTTGTCACGTAGTTCAGTTGTATTTATCTTTAAATTTGTTTAACAATTTTTTTTTGAGTGGTTAACCGTTCGTCCTACACATTAATGACCTGCATCGTACTACCTTTCCAAATATGATTGACGGTGCTCAAGAACTGACAAAGTGGCCATTGGACGCTCTCTCTATAGTTTTACATATTGTGTAATTGGATTTTTTTTCACTTTGGGGGGGGGAAGGGGAGGGGGTTGCTTTATTTGTTATTGTAATTGAATCATACAGGCATGCACATGTTCACACAGACACAGACAGACACACGCACGCACACACGCGCGCACACACGCACGCACACACGCGCGCGCACACGCACGCACACACACACCACACACACACACACACACACACACACACACACACACACACACACACACACGCATGCGTGCGCGCACACTCACACACACTCACATCGTCTGATATCACTTTTAGTGGGAAGACGTTAAACTGAAGAAGAACAACAACAACAACACAACAACACACACACACACACACACACACACACACACACACACACACACACACACACTGCATTAACTAGTCAAAACCATGGTCCACGTATACTAAGTAAGACATTTTTGGATAAATCACACACACACACGCACGCACACACGCACGCACACACCAAAAACCAGGACGAGGCACCTACTTAAAGTTCCCGCTACAGATTAATCTACGGCTGTCGGCTTCAGGCTTTGTCAAACCAATTGACAGGGACTAGAACACCAAGGGTACATCAAAATGTTGTTATGCTCGACATAGTTTTGCGGGGATTGTCTTCAGTCGTGACAAGCTGCTAGCATAACATTATGGGTCTCAAAAATCTCCCGAAGTCAGGAGTGTGGCTGCCCATGCGGCGGGGTAATCAAAAACGTCACACACGTAATGTTCTCATCCCTAGCTGATGTATTTGTGCCATAGTGTTCAAATGCTTCGGCTGTTTGGATGACCCCTGGAGTTTTTTTTTAGCCAGGGTACAACAACAACAACAACAATCCACGGCTATGTTCGCCAGATACCTGTGATTCTTTAACGAAGATCTTTAGGCCCAGATAACCTTTTTTTTCCTAGCCGGCTTGGCTGCGCTGCCTGATGTACATTGGTTAGTCCTGAACATGCATGGCGGCCGAAAGTCAACGAAAAATTAGTTGAGGTATAAGTACTCTTAACAATAACTAATAATAATCGATCATATAATTAATAATTTTTTAAATAAAAGTTTTGGGCACTTTCAAACCCGCACCTTATGTTGACTGGTAAGACGCATATTAAAACAAACAAAGCAAACAAACAAAACTAAGCGCTGCTGGGATACGAACTCTAGTTCGCAAGTCCAACGCTGTAACTAGGCATCTATCGCGCGCACGCGCGCGCGCGCGTGTGTGTGTGTGTGTGTGTGTGTGTGTGTGTGAGAGAGAGAGTGAGAGAGAGAGAGAGAGAGAGAGAGAGAGAGAGAGAGAGAGAGAGAGAGAGAGAGAAAGAGAGAGAGAGATTAGCGCGCGCATACGCGTGGGTGCGTGATCTGTGTCTGCGAGTGTGTGTGTGTGTGTGTGTGTGTGTGTGTGTGTGTGTGTGTGTGTGTGTGTGTGATGTGTGTGTGTGTGTGTGTGTGTGTGTGTCTGTGCGTGTGTGTGTGTGTGTGTGTGTGTGTGTGTGTGTGTGTGTGAGAGAGAGAGAGAGAGAGAGAGAGAGAGAGAGAGAGAGAGAGTAGAGAGAGAGGTGAGAGAGAACGTGTGGGGCGCGTGATCCGCGCGCGTGTGTGTGTGTGTGCGCACGTGTGTGTGTGTGTGTGTGTGTGCGTGTGTGTGTGTGTGTGTGTGTGTGTGTGTGTGTGTGTTAAGCGCGCGCGTACATGTGGTCACGTGACCAGGGAGCAACGTGCGTCTAATTTCTTTGGCAGTGAAAGGCAAGACGACAGCTATCACCTTTCGCCATCCGGCTGCTATCGGATTCTCCTCCCCGGCGGACTCTGCCCGGGCAGCTAGCTTTAATTCCACACAGATAGTTCACTCCGCGGACACGTCAACAAAGGAGGTGGGTGGTTTGTGTTGTAGGCGAGTCGCGGACACGTCAACAGAGGAGGGTGTGGTAGTGTTGTAGGCGAGTCGCGAAGGAAAAGGAACCGAGAACCGCCGAGCTCTCCGCATCCGCCAGTCGTGACAGCAACGTGCGGAGGAGAACCGTGAAGAGCGGCGGCGGGCTCCACGTGCCAACGCTTCCCGAAGACCTGTTTTTCGCGGCGACGCGACAAACCGCCGGCATGTCGGTAACAGGAGAAACGCGGTGTCCAGTCACCTGCTGGTGTGGAGGTGCCATGGCGAACAGTGCACACAGCGCGACAACCGCTGATGAGGGATCGGGTGGCGCTAATTGTCTTGCCCATCCCCAGCGAAGGCAGGCGGAATGGTCATCAGATCTTGTAGGCCCTGCTGATTGTTTTTTTCCATTGTGTCGCTGGGCCACGTGCGTAGTAGTTTGGAGAGGAAGTATGGCCGTGTTGACGTGGAAATATGATGGGAAAGGAAGTGGGGCAGAGTTGGGGGTGGGGGAGTGGGTGGGGTTCGAGCAGGTGAGGTAGGGGAGGGGGGGGGGGGGGGGGATGTCGTTGAATGGGGCAAAAAAACTGTTGGGTGAGAGTCAAAAGTGTAGGGAGGCACGAGTTAAAGAGTTGTAGTCATGAGCAGCCCATGTCGCTTGAATCTATGCTGTAATTACTGAGATGATGTTGTTAAAAAAGTGTAGGATACAGAAGGTTTAAGAGCGGTCATCGCTGTTCGATATGATGTTGCAGGGGTGGAGTGTAACAAAGCGCTCTCCACACCAGCAGGTTAACAGGGAGAACACTGCTTGTGCCAGAAGTCATACAAATCATTGCTCAAGGCCTCTGGCCCTACAATCAGACCTATGACACATTTCTGTATTCATCATCATCATTTTTCGCGACGGAAGGGTGTGTTTCTTTCTCAACATGTCGCTTGAAAACCCTGACGTGTGTAGTCGGTTCTCTGTGGTCATGGGGTGCGGGACCATCATGACACACACCTGTTTGCTGTTGTCAGGGAAATCCCTGTTCGTTCCGGTGTTGAACGTTTTACGGGCAGGTAGTTCTGGTGCTGAATGTTAGGGGCAGGTAGTTCTGGTGTTGAATGTTTTAGAGTCAGGTCGTTCTGGTGTTGAATGTTTTGGGGCAGTAAGTTCTGGTGTTGAATGTTTAGGGGCAGGTAGTTCTGGTGTTGAATGTTAGGGGCAGGTAGTTCTGGTGTTGAATGTTTAGAGTCAGGTCGTTCTGGTGTTGAATGTTTAGGGGCAGGTAGTTCTGGTGTTGAACGTTTAGGGGCAGGTAGTTCTGGTGTTGAAACGTTTAGGGGCAGGTAGTTCCGGTGTTGAACGTTTAGGGGCAGGTAGTTCTGATGTTGAATGTTTAGGGACAGGTCGTTCTCGTGTTGAATGTTTAGGAGCAGGTAATAAAGGAGTCCTCCACAAAGCGTACGTGTGTTTGTAGTAGTAATATCAGCCGTCTGCGCGCAATTTGAGGACATAAGTGATTTTTCATTCTTCGTTTCTCTTTCTTTTGAATGTTGTTTGTCTCTAACCTGATGAAGACCAAACAGGTCGAAACGTGTTGTGTTTGTATGTTGTTTGTTTCTTTCGTTCAGCGGCATGGTAATTTCTTTTTTTTACAAGTGTTTTGATGATTTACATTTGCACACTAACTTATGTGTTGCTACAAGAGAGAGAGAGAGAGAGAGAGAGAGAGAGAGAGAGAGAGAGAGAGAGAGAGAGAGAGAGAGGGGGGGAGAGAGAGAGAGAGAGGGGGGGGGGGAGAATATGCAACAAAATTACTGTTAACGTCAGATTAGAGCAAGCGCCAAGCTGGACTACAAATTAAGTAACAGGTTGTTATAAAAGCAAGATCATATAAGAACACACACACACACACACACACACACACACACACACAAACACACACACAAAGTACAACAGGCATACACAATATTGCAACAAGCATGGAGAATATGGTTTTTAGGAGGCACACAGTCAAAAGACGACAAAAGACGATCTCCCCCCCCCCCCCCCCGGCTTTAACCACCTACAAATTTTCATGTATTGTTACTTTAAGTTCTGAGAGCAACTAGCTTTTAGTCTCGAAAACGTTGATACATGATTTCGTTATATTTCTATGTCGTATGAACTTGAAGCTGTTGATATGAACCAGTGTGTGTGTGTGTGTGTGTGTGTGTGTGTGTGTGTGTGTGTGTGTGTGTGTGTGTGTGTGTGTGTGTGTGTGTGTGTGTGTGTGTGTGCGTGCGTGCGTGAGTGTGTGAGTGCGTGCGTGCGTGTGTGTGCATGCGCGCGCCCATGTGTGTGTGTGTGTGTGTGTGTGTGTGTGTGTGTGTGTGTGTGTGTGTGTGTGTCCGTCCTATGAACTGTCTGCTTTGGACCTTCGAACCTGAAGGACAAGAGAACGAGAGCATGGCGATATCAACCATTGTATGTTTCCCAGCCAGCGTCAGAGAGAAGCGTGGCTGAAACGATAGTCCATCCCCCCCCCCCCCCCCCCCACACACACACATACACACACCCCCCCCCCCCCCTCCAACCTCTTGCTTGCCCTCTCTAGCATGCATTCAGGGGACATCCCGATTTTCCCCTTTCCAAGTCGCACTTTCCCATTTCCCCTGCTTTATTTCGCCCTGTGCCATTGTCGCTTCGCCGGTTATTTCTGGCGTCGAGTCACCTGAATCAGATGTCCCACGAAGAAACAATCCTAGAATGCCCCCCCCCCCCCCCCCCCCCCCCCCCCCCCCCCCCGCCCCTCGCGTTTTATATTTCTACGAACGTAAAAGAAAAATACTATGCCGCCGAACGGAAACCAACAAGTGGCAAGACAAAGACGACGCGTTTCGACCTCTTTGGTCTTCTTCAGGCAAGACAAACAACATTCAGGACAATGAAAGCGAGGAACGAACAGTTACTTTTTGTCCTCCAACTGGTCGCAGAATGGAAATGCTTATGTTGTTATCACTTCAGGCCGGCCGATAACATGAAGTGTGTTTAGGACTGTCAAATCACGTAGGGAAAAAAAGTTCACGCTGTCAACAGGTAAGATCACTGGAAGAAAATGTATATATCCCCGAAACGGAAGCTGCCATGAAAGCGTTGATTGACAATGTCGTTCAGCTGTTAAAGACTATAGTGCCTGTAGAACCAGGCTGCTCTGAAAGCTCGGGGCATTGCCCTTGATATTCCCTTTCCAGATTGAGAAAAATCATAAATAATTCATGAAACGTTATAATATCATTAACTCACGCACGCGTGCACACACACACACACACACACACACACACACACACACACACACACACACACACACACACACACGTATGTTGTCACATATTTTTGATACATTTCACACTCTCTCTCACACACACACACGCACGCACGCACGCACGCACGCACGCACTAACGCACGCGCGCGCGCGCGCGCACACGCACGCACACACACACACACACACACACACACACACACACACACACACACACACACACACACACACACACACACTCAGAGTTTTCGGGACAGTGTGTACAATTATCTCTATGTGATCTCCAGACGTCAACAAGAAAGCTGGCATGTCAGAAACTGGGGTTCGATTGAAAAGAGAAACACACACACACACGCACGCACGCACGCACGCACGCACGCACGTACGCACGCACGCACTCACACACCCTGTAAATGAGTTTTCCAGGCCAAAGACTGGAGAAATGGCCCACAAAGGTAGAAGAACAGTAGACAGTTACAAAGACAAACAAACAAACAAAACAAGGAAGGGGGAAAAAAAAGAAAGAAAAAAAAAAGAAAAAAAGACAGTCAAAAGGAGTAACAAAGAAGAAGTTAGCAGCACAGAACTTCAGAAGACAAGGGGTAAGCCATTCGTACTGTAAGAACCCTCAAGCATTCCCACTACAAAAACTGGCAAAGCAGAAAGGTATGATGACAGCAAAAACATACCACACTGACAAAAACAGAAAGGTTAAATGATAGCAGAACAGAAGGCACTGACAAAGCAGAAAGGTATAATGACAGCAAAACAGAATACACTGACAAAACAGCAGAAAGGTATGATGACAGTAAAACAGAACACACTGACAAAAACAGAAAGGTTAAATGACAGCAAAACAGAACACACTGACAAAGCAGAAAGGTATAATGACAGTGAAACAGAACACACTGATAAAAACAGAAAGGTTAAATGACAGCAAAACAGAATACACTGACAAAAGCAGAAAGGTATGATGACAGCAAACAGAACAGAACACACTGACAGGTATGAGCAGAAAGTTATGATGACAGCAAAACAGAACACACTGACAAAAACAGAAAGTATGATGACAGCAAAACAGAACACCCACTGACAGAGCAGAAAGGTATGATGACAGCAAAACAGAATACACTGACAAAAGCAGAAAGGTATGATGACAGTAAAACAGAACACACTGACAAAGCAGAAAGGTATGATGACAGCACAGCAAAACAGAACACACTGACAAAAACAGAAAAGTTAAATGACAGCAAAACAGAACACACTGACAAAAACAGAAATGTTAAATGACAGCAAAACAGAACGCACTGACAAAAGCAGAATGGTATGATGACAGTAAAACAGAACACACTGACAGAGCAGAAAGGTATGATGACAGCAAAACAGAACACACTGACAAAAACAGAAAGGTATGATGACAGCAAAACAGAACCCACTGACAGAGCAGAAAGGTATGATGACAGCAAAACAGAATACACTGACAAAAGCAGAAAGGTATGATGACAGCAAAACAGAACCCACTGACAGAGCAGAAAGGTATGATGACAGCAAAACAGAACACAGTATGATGAAAGCAAAACAGAACACACTGACAAAAGCAGAATGGTATGATGACAGCAAAACAGAACACACTGACAGAGCAGAAAGGTATGATGACAGCAAAACAGAAACACTGACAAAAGCAGAAAGGTATGATGACAGCAAAACAGAACACACTGACAAAGCAGAAAGAAATGTTAAATGACAGCAAAACAGAATACACTGACAAAAGCAGAAAGGTATGATGACAGCAAAACAGAACACACTGACAAAAGCAGAAAGGTATGATGACAGTAAAACAGAACACACTGACAGTAAAAGCAGAAAGGTATGATGACAGTAAAACAGAACACACTGACAAAAGCAGAAAGATATGATGACAGCAAAACAGAACACACTGACAAAATTAGAAAGGTACAATGACAGCAAACAGACCACGGTGACTGCTGTAACTGCAAACTACGCAGGCGGTTTTCGTTTTCTTTGTCGTTTCTCCCTCATGCCATGCGGAAATCAAAACAGTTCAACTGAAACCGGCAGGCGAGGTGGAAAGACTTGAGATTTGTTGCTGTTGTTGTTGTTGTTGTTGCTGTTGTCGAAAACCACAACAGTGTCAATTCGAAGTGAAAGGACGAATTGGACTTTCGTCGCAGTTTGTGAAGAAAGAAAGAAAGAAAGAAAAAATCGTCAAAAGACCGTTGACGCCAGGTGTCGTGTTACTGTAGGTATTATATAATTGAAGTCTGGGTAGATGGTTTGTCTGCTCTTTTGCTGAGAGTGGAGGGGGTGGGGGTGGGGGTGGGGGTGAGGGACGCGGGGTGGGTGGGGGTGGGTGATAGGTGGGTGGTTGGCGGCGTGATAATAACCTTGATGGTGTGATGATGATGACAGTTGGAACACGCCGGGTGGAAGTGTGATGAAAAAAAACGTGCTGTACGAGGATCGGAAGGGGGTGGCGCTGGAGGTGGAGGGGAGGGGTGGAGAGAGAACTAGAGGTGTGTGTGTGTGTGAGGGGGGAGGGGGGGGGGGAGAGCGTGCATGAACTTTTGACTGTCGGATTGTTGTTGAATGTTTTCTTTGACATTCACAGTGCGTGCACGTACATGTGTGTGTGTGTGTGTGTGTGTGTGTGTGTGTGTGTGTGTGTGTGTGTGTGTGTGTGATATAGATAGATAGAAGATAGATAGATAGATAGATAGATAGATAGACAGACAGACAGACAGACAGACAGACCGAGACAGACAAACAGACAGATCTGGAAAGACAATTGATTTTTAGCGAGTGATGTATGAGCGAGTTGAATATTGAACAAAATTATTGTCATACGAGGTTTGTTTGTGGTCATCATTTTTGTTCCCTTTAGGAACTTAACAGGTTACGAAGGGTCACTCACGCCATTACCCTCATGGTCGGTTGGTCTGCAAACAACGCGACCTGTCACGGTTAGGGACGGAAAGAACAGGAACGAAAGAAAAAGGAGGACGCCAAACGACTGAAAAACCAGAGTAAAAAGCTGGAAAACCCCGCTTCGAAAATACCAGTGGGTACTGTGGAAACCTGTAGAGACCATCCCAGGTACTGAGACTACCCTAGGTACTGCAGCACAGAGACTTAAGGCCTATGACGGAGACTGCGGAGTGTCAGATAGTCCGAAGTACGCAATGGCAGACTGTTAAGGGATAAGGAGATTGATCGGCATTCTGTCAGAAGGCATGAATCGGCAAACTATCAGGAAGCAATATACCCTATCGACAAAGCAAAACAAACAAAAAAAAAACGAGAGAGAGAGAGAGAGCGAGAGAGAGAGAGAGAGAGCGAGAGAGAGAGAGAGAGAGAGAGAGAGAGAGAGAGAGAGAGAGAGAGGACGACGACGAAAGCCCGAGTTGGCAAAGCATCCTGACAAATGCCAGACAGCACAGGCAACGTGTCAAGAAGGAACGGACCAGATCAGCGAAGCATTAAAGAGGTCAGATGGGCAAGCTCTGAAGAGGGTAAAGCTGGATCGATCAGAAGTGCCGAGGTGAAAGACCAGACTGGAAAACACACACACACACACACACACACACACACACACACACACACACACACACACACACACACACACACACACACTCAAAGGTTAAAGACAACAGCTGTGGATTGTCGAGAGGAAAGAGACCAGATCGGGCAAAGAATCAACAGAGTGAAGACCAGAGTTATGAAGCGATTAAAAGACTACCTGCGAAATGTTAGCGAATAAACGGGCGGGAAGAAAAAAAAAAAGGGTGGAAATTTTTAGGGTAAGGGCAAGAACTGCAAAACACGAGATCAGGATAGGAACTACAAAATAAAGAGACCAAAGATTAGAGCTGATGTGAAAGATTAACAGCGACCACAGAGTGCGAGCTAAATCTTAGCAGCTCGCAGGCTGACAAAACATCTTCCATCTGAAACAAAAGATGGGTGTAGCCGCAGATTGCACGTGCAGAGCTTTAGACCAGAAACAATGGCCTCCTGATCAGTGATCACAAACATGGACTAGGATCTCTGGAGTCGTGCATTTTAGCATATTAACAGTATGCAAGCACGGGAAAGGAGGGTGGAGGGGAGGGTGAAAGGATGTGTGGTTCGTTGCTGCCCTCCCCCAGCCTTCCCCCGCTAATAAATATAACAGCGCTGGAGACGGTAGTTAAATTGTCAAAGCGTTGGGCTGTGGAGTTGACAGTTGAGTTCGAACCTCTCGTGGGTGCAGAGTAAACCTCTGTCCCACCAAATGGCTACCTGATTCAGTTCAGGGAAGGTGAAGACCGCAGAAGGTGAGGGATGGGACTCGTCTTCCGTAATGCCGTACCCTAGGTACGCTGAATGTTCAGCAGCTCACTGCTCCGTACAGCCATGAGGTTGCTGGACTTCAACTTTCAAATCAGACGTTATGAAAAGAAACCGGACCCATCTCTTCTGACCGAACTGATCCGTCCCTGGCGCGGCGTGCAATCCCCTGATCAGATCGGCTTCCCGCCTCCCCACCATTTCACGCGCTGTACCAAATTAACGGAATGCACCCGGCCGTCTGCAACAACAACAACAAAGCTATTGCGGGGGCAGCATCCGTTCCTTTGGCCAGGCCAGCTGAGCCAGAGAGAGAGCACAATGCTGAGAAAGCCACCACAGCTAAACAGTTCGCCATTGTTCCGCAGGAACTCGGGGGGAAATTAGACCACCTGTGCACCACACCTGAAGCTTAAGGTTCACTCATGGTTGCCTTTCCGTCCGTCCCTTACTGCCTGAGCCGTCCCGACGGGGAACGTGGTTAAAAAAAAAAAGACCGTTGACAAGTAACCTTGTGTTGTCCTCGGCCTGCTTTGGAATTAGGGCACAGTTCTGTACGGCTTGGCAACTTTTTTTTCCCCTTAAAAGAAAGACCTGACCTGAATGTGGAAGGGAGCCGTGTTTGGCCAGAGAAGTCGAGAGAACAGGTTGTGTAAATTGAGCCACACGTTTGTTGTGTTCGCTGGCATGAAGAGGTGTGAGGTGGACAGATATGAGTGCTAGCATTTTACCCGGCCGCCCCCTCACTACAATCCCCTCCCGCTTCTCTCTCTATCACGCTCTCTGTCTGTCTGTCGGTCTGTCTGTCCGTCTATCTGTCTCCATCCGCAACACTGCAGCAGCAGTGTTAGGAGTATTGTTCTTTTAATTCCCTCCGAAGGCAAGAGATGAACTACGCAATGTCTAATAAACTTCGCACCCACGGCCATGGGCTGTGTTCCCTTCTCCATCCATATACCACGACCTCCACTGCGCTTATTTCACTTTCAGCCGTCGTCCCGTTCTCAAACAGCACACACACACACACACACACACACACACACACACACACACACACACACACACACACACACACATGTGCATGGATCCTAACCTCCACATGAACTGAAAATGGCGCAGTCGTGGCTTAGGTTTAGTTTCATCGGCATTGGTTCAATAGTAGTTCGACTGTAAGTAATCAAAGCCGGTTGCTCTATTTACAGTTGGAGAGTATTCACGCTTGGAAATGTTAAGTCTAAACGAAGCTGGGTACGTAAATGTATATTTAACTGCAGGCCGATGCACAGCTGTATTGATGTCATGCGGATGTAAAAGCCATGGCTTGAAAGAGCTTGAGAGAGAGAGAGAGAGAGAGAGAGAGAGGTGTCCGACTGCACGCGCACCCGCCCGCCTAGTCTCTCTCTCTCCCGCTCTCTCTAGTCTCTCTCTCTCTCTCTCACACACACACACACACACACACACACACACACGTGTAACACACACACACGTACGTGTAAATCAAAGGTGTTTTTCAACCTCCGAACATGTCCAAACTCGAGCTAAAGAAACAGGCGTCATGGACAAAACGTGAACATGGCGCCCCCTGCGGAGAACATTCAGTGAAGGAGAATGAATAAATGATGGTGAGAAAACACCAACTAGTCTCTCTCTCAATTAGACCTCCTCAGTCCACACTCCGCCCCCCCCCCCCCCCCCCCCCCTTTGCCCTCCAACTCTTCTCTTCCCTCTCTCTTCAGTATTCCCCAGTTTAAGCTCAGATAGGCCGGGGTGGAAGTATGGGTGAGGGATGGGGTGTGTGTAAAGCGATTTCTCACCGCGCCCCCTCTTCCTTCTCTCTCTCTCTCTCTCTCTCTCTCTCTCTCTCTCTCTCTCTCTCTCTCTCTCCCCCTCTCTCTCTCTCTCCCCCCCCCCCCCCCTTGTCGTATTTTAGAATTATATTTACAAAGGATTTGCTAAAATGTATCGATTAAGTTGGTGAGGTATGCCTCTGCTGCATGCTTGACTAGAGGAGAGATGAGAGAGAGAGAGAGAGAGAGAGAGAGAGAGAGAGAGAGAGAGAGAGAGAGGGGGGGTGGGGGAGATTTCAAGAAGTTAGTGAGATATTAATGCTTTTGTTTACATCTTGCTCTCTAGAAGAAAAAGCAAGGAACGAAGAAACATCTAACTGTCTGTCCGTCTAACTGTGTGTGTGCGTGTGTGTGTGTGTGTGTGTGTGTGTGTGTGTGTGTGTGTGTGTGTGTGTGTGTGTGTCCGTTGTTTTTCTGCCTTTCTGTCAGTCTACATTGCTAACCATACATGACTTTGCATATTACATCAACTGCAAAACAACATTTGCAGAGAAGATAAGAGTATTTCCAAGGGAGACAGAACAAAGACATCACTTTATATATATATATATATATATATATATATATATATATATAGAGAGAGAGAGAGAGAGAGAGAGATAGAGAGAGAGAGATCCAGAGAGCGAGGGATGGCTGGAACTTGTTTGGACCCATGCAAATCGATGTCCATGAACAGGTTTGCTGCCTTTGACCCCGAGGTGAATTCAGGCGGCTGATCGAGGACGTGGTTGCACGTGCCAGAACTCGAGAGGACAGGACAAGAGGGAGGGTGGTGCACTGATTTTCCTCTCGTAAGAGACCATTCCCATGCCACTGGCGTACTTCTCCCTGGACAGGCGAACCTTTGAGAGACCACCACACAGACACACAGGGTAGGGGGAGAGAGAGAGAGAGAGAGAGAGAGAGAGAGAGAGGGGGGGGGGGGGGTTGCAGAGAGAGAGGAGAGGGGGATGAGAGAGAGAGAGAGAGAGAGAGAGAGAGAGAGAGAGAGAGAGAGAGAGAGAGAGAGAACTCCGACTTTTATTCGATCAAGGACTGAGATTTTAGACAGAGCCTATTCTTCCGATCTGTCCTTAGAGAGAGAGAGAGAGAGAGAGAGAGAGAGAGAGAGAGAGAGAGAGAGAGACGCAGGCAGGATGGGAATTAGAGCGATGTGAGAGTTGCCAGTTGGTCAGATTACGCTAGATTTAGAAGTGAGTGAAAAGGCTGGGGTGTTCATAGCAAGAGCCTTCTGTTCGTCGATGGAGTCAACGTGACCACCTTGGCATCAACAAGTTGAATGCAGACAGACTGATGCAGATCATGCGTTGCGTACTTGTTCGTTGACGAACCCTCCGTGTGGTTGTTTGGCTCGCTGGTTTCCCGTTGACGAAGCCTCCATGTGGTTGTTTGGCTTGCTGGTTTCCCGTTTGACGAAGCCTCCGTGTGGTTGTTCGGCTTGCTGGTTTCCCGTTGACGAAGCCTGCGTGTGGTTGTTCAGCTCGCTGTTTTTTCCGTTGGAGCTTCAATCGGTCAGTGAAATGGGAAGCGCGGCGCGGAATTTTCCCCATGTCCTAGGTGCAGACCGTTGAACAAAGGCAGAATACCCAACATTTCGTCCTGTCAGTCACAGGACGTGACTAGTCGGAGTGCTTGGGGAAAAAAAATGATGGTTGGACTTAATCAGAGAAATGTTCTATTTATCCTCTTTGCCATTTAAGACGTTTTGGTCTGTAGCCCTTCAAGGCAAGCATTTCTATCATCGCATCTACGTTAACGTTTGTTGGGCAACCCTCGTGCATTTCATCACCGACCGACCGGGTGGAAGAGAAACTGTGTGTGAGAGAATGAACACAATTCCTCTTAGCCCTTGTATGAAAACGGACAAATGACAGAGTGCAAAAACGCCAGTCATAGGGCCTGAAGGCGAACCATCTCTTTGGAGGAGAAGCGAACTGACCGGATCAACTGTCAGAAATCCTCCTATTTTGACCGGATCGTAAAGGAAT
>JADBJO010000350.1:102500-105000 GCA_016801955.1 Conus betulinus | reverse complement strand
GCGAATGATTCGACATCGACCCAGTCAAGTTCTAATGGTGATAAAGACCCGAATCTTTTATCAAAGAATGACTCTCAGTCTGGGCTATTTCTGGATGTTACATTTGCACCTCTCTCTCTCTCTCTCTCTCTCTCTCTCTCTCTCTCTCTCTCTCTCTCTCTCTCTACATACACAACGCAGGGTGTCATTGCATTTCAGCGTTGGGATTCTATCTTGCTGACTCAGGCCATTTCTGTCTGGCTGGATTCAAAAGCCTTTTTAAAAACAGATACTAATGTGCTCGGCAATGTTGAAAACAACAACAGCAACCACACACACAGATAAACGTGCTCGCTCACTCGCACAACACACACACACACACACACACACACACACACACACACACACACACACACACACACACACACACACACACACACACTACTTGGCGCACATGTTCATGGAACCACCACCGAACCTTTTCGCTCTCGAGTTTTCTCTGTTTTTCTTTCGTTTTGTGTGTGTGTGTGTGTGTGTGTGTGTGTGTGTGTGTGTGTGTGTGTGTGTGTGTGTGTGTGTGTGTGTGTTTTGTTTTGGAATCGCAGAGCTATAATTCAAACACTGAGCATGAATATGGGAGATTGCACCAGTTAAAATGTCATAATTTTAAGCAAGGACTTTCTGTACAAGAACGTGTCTGAGAGTCTAAAAGAAATCTGGAGAGATTCTTCAGAAGAATATGAATAATTGCCTCATTTCCTCCGAACGTTCAAACATCGTTGGAGACGAGAAAAAAAAGCTTAAATATCCCAATACCGAGATATAGTCCTTCATTTTGGAGGCAGCAGTCGAAGACGAGTACCTGAATAGACAAGAAACAAGGAGTTTTATTAAACGTTGACTGTACAGATTGTGTGACACGAACTTATAGGGGATGAACGTTATTTTATCACAGAATGTCCGAAATTACACTCGACACGGCAGACCACACTTCTACGTGTTCCCATGAAGATCGTATCTGCATGTAATGTTTGTAACATGATATGAAAAGAAAGAAAGAAAACTGGGATGCTCTTCAGTTCAGCTGAGTGTGTGAAGTAAGCAAAGCGTGGCAAGATCGGTTGCTGTCTTTGGTTCTTCTTCGTACGCTCAGACAGGAACATCAGAGGCATTGACGACGGGTGTTGTGCGGCGGAGGCCCTCCAGAGATCCATAGAGCTTCTCCCTCGTCGATGTGTCGGCAAGCCAGCTCTGCTCTTAATTTTTGCTGTGTGGGATAGTCCTGCATGAAGTGTTCCCCAGTCATTGGGGCTGTACCGCATGGGCACTCTGAAGACTCGCCAATGTGGAATTTCATGAACGTGTGGTGTTCGAGTCTGGAGTGCCCTGTCCTCAGACTCACAGTGCTCACTTAGTCTGGTGGTCTGGGCAGCAGGTAGTACGCATCCTTCTTGTTGAAGTCTGCGTGCTGCTCAAGCCATCTTATTTTCTGCTTCTCTTGATGATGTTTTTGGCTTCTTCAAAGGAGACTTCCTGCTCCAGTTGGGGCTGCTATCCTTCCTTTGCCAGTTGGTCAGCTTCCTCATTGTATGTGTTTGTTTGTTTGATATGTTGCTGATTTCGGTCAGAATGTTTAATTAATACTTTCATTCTGTTGAGAAGCGTTCTCCGGATTGAATCCTCTACGTTTTACACAGGGGGTAACAAAATGAATCAACTTTGACACTCGAAAAACTGATGTCATTTTCACCAGGAAAAACTGTGAAACTAGGATACTCGGCGCTCATCTGACGTCAGCTTGCGTGTGTCGTCTCCAAGAGTCTGCTGCCATTTTATATCTTGTCAACACTAGAAGTCTGTCTCCTGCTGTCAATGTGCCGAATTCAACGCGACCGTGACTTACAACTCTTTGGTATGACACTGAAAAAGAACGATTCTGGATCCGCTGTATCTGGATCCCTACCCGGATCCGCCCAATCATTGAATGGATCAGTTCCTGCCACACTGTTGTTGTGACGAAGTTTGGTTAAAACTGTATCACTAGGTTTTGGCTCAGTCCGGCTAAAAGACAGACAGATAAATAACCAACAGATGCAGAGGACAGCATGACCTCCTTGGCGGATATAGAAGATGGAAAAGTAGGCGAGACGAATACTTGAAGTAAGTTTCAAGTGAGGTGACTGCAGGCGGGAAATTGAAAAACAAATTTAAAAAAAAAAAAAAAAAATTCCGCCGAACGAAAGAGACAAGTTACAAGAGAAAACACGACGCGTTTCGACCTCTTAGGTTTTTTTCATGCAAGATACACAACATTGGGGACAATCCAGACGAAGAACGAGCTATCACTTATCTCCTCAGACTGGGTGTATTGCTCGTTCTTCGTTTTCATTGTCGTCCTGAATGTTGTTTACCTTGCCTGAAGCAGACCAAAGAGGTCGAAACGCGTCGTGTTTTGTCTTGAAATTTTTTCTCTCTTTCCTCCGGTGGAATAGTAATTTTTTTCTTTTAAGAACACTTGAAG
>JADBJO010000350.1:67500-100000 GCA_016801955.1 Conus betulinus | reverse complement strand
CGACGACGACAACTTTTGACGTGCTATTTACTAAATGTGGTGAATACCAACACCTCGGCTGAGGCATGTGCTCCCCTTTATTTTCCAAAGAAATAAATAAAAGTGAATCAAAAGAAACAACAAAACAGTAACAACAACAACAACAACAACAACAAGACAACAATGGGACATAATAGTATGAAAACACTTTATATCATTTTCCTCTGATCTCTGTCTGTCTGTCTGTCTGACTGTCTGCCTGTCCTCCTGCCTCCCTCTCCTCTCCCTCCCCTCCCTCTCTCTCTCTCTCTCTCTATCTCGCTCAATCTATGCGTGCGTGCGTGCGTGCGTGCGTGAATAAAGACCCTTGCAAAACAAGTATGGACTCAAAAAAAAAGATTTTGCTTGCTTACAAGTTAATTTACCCGGTGTTCGCCATGCACTTCAACCTCCGTGTTGAGGGTTGATCCATTACGGAACAGAAACTGCCATTTTGTTTCAGCAGACAGCGTGAGCGTCCTTCATACGTTGATGGAAGCGCTGTCAGCGGCTTCGTGCAAAACACAGTGATTGAAACTATACCGTTGTATGAGCGGTCAGACTGCAGTGAGAAACATACACTATAAAGCACACTGCTACTGTCCCAGCTATGGCAATTTTCCCTGCTAAATCTGTCTGGTACCGGGGTTTTCCAAAAACGTCTTTGTATTATTTGTGGAAGAAAGGAAGTCCTGTATATCTGTCTCTGTCTGTCTGTCTGTCTATCTATCTATCTATCTATCTACTACGCAAACACCAAAGCTCGATCGGGCGCAGAACCACCTTTCAGCTTCGCTGAAGTGGAGGAGATTTTCCGGTCAAAAGTTCTAACCCGCAACCCATCCAAATGCTGCGGGTTCGAATCCCGGCAGCGCAAAAAAAAAAAAAAGAAAAAAAAAAAAAAAAAAGAAAGGCAGAAAAGAAAATGGCTGGGGGAAGGGCACCTGGGGAGGTATGACCTGGTCGCAACCCGGCCCTTTAGTAAAGGGTTCAGGGCCGAAACACTTCTCTGAGGGGGGGGGGGGCGGGGTTCTCTGAAGCCCTTCTGCTGTCAAGCTGTCCCTAGAGTGTCTTCCCGCTCTCACTTCATAACGCGCATGCGACATATAATAAAACTTGCATCAGATCTGCTTATGTTACATGGTAGTAGATTTAAAAACATCAGATCGGCACAACATTCTACATGGCAGTAAATGTACAGACATCAGACCTGCACAGCATTTTGCTTAGTGGTAGAAGACATAAGACATCAGATCCACACAAAATTTTGTCAGCAGATCTGAAGACATGAAATAAACTTTTCTCCTCTTGAGACCCTAATAAGCTTTTCTCCCTCCAGATGCACGCTTTTTTCCTGGGCAATGCATAGAGATGTCGATGTTTTTTACTTTGTTTAGCAGAAGGAAAAAAGTCCAGAAGTCGCCCTGTTTATCCGAAGGCGCACCTCCATTTAATGGAGTCCATCTTTTTAACCCCCCCTTTGCGATGAAATCTTGCGTACAGGTTGCAGAGAATCAGTGTTGACGTTTTGGCGCCTTTTTGCGGGCAAGTCAGGCAGACAAACAAACACGGGTAACCACCCCCTTGGCGGAAGTAATAACCCCATCTTACCGAGAGAAAGAAAGAGAACAACTCGGCATACCACTGTGAAGAACACTCAGCTGGCTGCTTTTTACGACCTTGGAATGTCTGCTTTCCGGCAGAAGAAAGCAGAAGACAGATTAGTCTGGATAACAACTCCCGCCGAACAACGTCTGCAAATTTATTCCCCTCCTCTCATTCTCCATCCTTAAACCCCCCCCCCCCCCCCCCCCCCCCCCCCCCCCCCCCCCCCCCAATATCCCATGCCCATTTCTTTCCATAAAGAGGTCTAGCCGATCTTATGAACATTGACGGAAATGTGGGAAGAACTTTAGTGATGTGTCAGACGACTGCGACTGAGCAGCGTGTTCTTTGTCTTTCTTTCTTCTCTCTCTCTTTTTTTTTTTTTTTATTAATCCACATTTACATACATGTCAGCGTGTTTCTGTGCGAAATGTTTCACCGTAATTTCTTTTTGGCTGTGAAATATGATCTTTTACGAATATTTATTAGACACAAAGACACCAGAATAATGTTTCTCTCTCTGTCTGTCTGTCTGTCTGTCTGTCTGTCTGTCTGTCTGTCTCCTCTCTCTCTCTCTTCTCTCTCTCTCTCTGTGTCTGGGCGAGGAATGCATAGTTGTTTTATCTTACGATTGTACATACACAATGATATAATCGCTTAAATTTTGTACTTTGGTGCAGCACCCCCGTTGCTCTCTATGGTGCTGAACTGTGGGGATTGTATGCTGCCGCTGTTCGTATTGAAAGGGTTCATTTATATGCTCTTAAAGTTTGTAGGAGTCCACATAAAAAACACCTAGTGAATTAGCTTACACAGATACCGGACGATGTCCTATTTATATAAATTCACGTGTGCAGTATATTAGATACTGGTTCAAAGTATCAGGGATGAATGATAACAGGTTGCGTTTGAAAGCTTGTAAAATGTTATTTTGGTAAGATTCACGTGGTGGAACTATATTGACTTAAGGTGTTCATACGTTACTATTTCTAAACGGCTTTGGATTGCTATGGCTGAACCAGGGCGTGGAAAATGCTGTTTCTTCTTTGTTTTTTTTAGGGAGGGAGTGGGGGGGTGGGGATAAGTATTTCGTGAAAAGTCATTGATAACACATATGGCAAACTGGCAGGAACATATTCAGGAAAGCGCAAATCTTCACGGTACAGAAAGTTGAAATCATCCAGTAATTGCGAAATGTACCTCTCACTTGATATTGACAAACGTATTGAACATTTTATGACCAAAATTCAGATTTGGGCGTAGCAGATATAGCAGAGTACCGTCGAAGGTATAATGAAAGTTCATAACTGCAGTTTGATGTGCCCACTGTGTTAACAAGGCAAACGATGACGAACCATACTCTTTGTTCTTGTGCCCTTCTGTCAGTGACCTACGGTAGGACCTCATTCCCATTTCGGCACTGTGCAAACCCATGCCAGTTTCCCGCGTGACTGTACTGATGATGATGAACAAGAATCAAAACTATTGTGAGGAAATCTTAAATAAATGTCAGCGAACCGCCCAGGCCTTCTTCCTTGCGCTGAACTCAGAAGCAATCTGAAGCGATCAAAGCTTAGTGCATTTTCGTTATTTTTTTCGTTTTGTTTCACCTGATGAAGACCTAAGAGGTCGAAACGCGTTGTGTTTTGTCTTGTGACTCGTTTGTCCACGTTTCTCTGGGCGGTTCGCTGACATTTATTTAAGATTTGTTTAGATTTCCGCCTGCAGCTGTTTCACTTTGCAACTCGATCTATTGTGAGGGATTTGTGCACATACTTGTACACAGCCTTTAAGATGTCGAACTATGGTGTTTAGTTAATACGTGTATTGATACGCTGATGTTGCATGAATCGAGCTATCCTTGTCTGAAGTTCATATTTGAGTTAGTAGATCGTAATTCGTGCACTTGTGTAGCAGGTTCTACTTCGTGCATTCGTACAGTATTTTGTTGTTGCTGTATTCACCATGTCATGTTTTGAATGTAATTCCCCCATTCAGAAGGGCTGTGGCCTGTCCTGATTACAATTTAATTTTACTCATCTCTCTCTCTGTCTGTCTGTCTGTCTGTCTGTCTGTCTGTCTGTCTCTCTCTCTCTCATACACACTCACATGTTTTCTGCCCGTGTGCATATATGTGCTCTCGTGTGTGAAATGCTGAAATAGCCGTCCATTTGCGATTGTCCCAAATAATGCAACAGCTCGATCCATTGTTGTATGAACTATGAGGCCCGTGTCTGAACAATAAAGATTTCAATTCTAATCTCTCTCTCTCTCTCCACCCTACCCCACGCTCATCCCCCGCGTCACATCCCCCGCGTCACCCCCCCCCCCCCCCCCCCCCCCTCCCCCCGCCTTTCTCTTTGTTTCCTCTGTGTGGAGACGGGAGAGAACCTAAGAGGAGAGAGTGAGCGAGAGAGAAAAGGAGGGAAGGACAGAGAGAGACAGAGACAGAGATCGAGACAGAGACAGAGACAGACAGGCAGAAAGAGAGACAGACAGACAGTTAGACAGACAGAGAGTCAGACAGACAGACAGAGTCAGAGTCAGACAGACAGACAGACAGACAGACAGAGAGTCAGGTAGACAGACAGACAAACAGCCAGACAGCAGGGCGAGGATGTCAGCGTGGAGCTATTAGCCAGGAGCTGCTGGTCGAAGACACATTGCCATGATCGAAAACCGCACCTGCCATAGCCATTACATCTGCACCCCCCCCCCCCCCCCTTCCCCTCCCCTTCCCCCACTCCGGTTCCTTTCTGGCTCCCATTCTTCAAAACTCTGGCTTTCTCCAACAAGTGGCAGTGGTATCCTGCGCGCACTGTCTGGTACGGTATGTGAAGGGTCCTGTCCGTGTGTGTGTGTGTGTGTGTGTGTGTGTGTGTGTGGGAGGGGGGTGGGTGGGGGGGGGGGGGGGGGGGGGGAGAGGGGTCCAGAAAGACCAACGGAGAACTGCTGAATCGATCGATCCTGACAGGACTCGGCAAGGTCAGGAACGCCTTGAGAATGTTGATCAACGTGTGGACGTCTTCCCTGGCAGGCACCAGCACCAAGCTGAAATGACACCCAGAGCTGTGTGTCCCTTCTACTCAGCTTAGAACGCAGAAGAACGGTACAGAGAACGATATTTGTCCAAGCCATCAACCTTGCGCGCGATGACCTTCCGAAGAGTGCAACGGACACCCTGGCCCACCACCATCTCTCTGACCAACTCCTCTCATCCTCTGACAGAGCTCACTCACACCGGCTCCGCGATTATCAAGCAATTATTGTCATCAGTAGAGGGCTTGGTCGGTGGTGTCCTGCGTATGTTGGATCAGAACAGGCGCCACTGAACACCACCAAGAATGACTCGGCAGCAGTGCGGTGTCTTCTCCAGTGGGTTGCCCTCTTGACGACTTGACATTGACTGCTCGCTGTGGATTGCCAGCGCCGGGGCTGCGGCGGGAAAGGCCGAACTGTGGCTGTGGGCAGGGAGGGGTGGGGGATCGGAACGACCGCTGCTGCTCCACTTTGCCCGAAGTCCGACGTGCAGTCAGTGAGGAAGATCTGGACGAGGCGCTGTGAAGGGTCAGGGCTCTCTCTCACCTTCTCTCTCTCTCTCCTCTCTCATCCTCTCTCTCTCTCTCTCCTGTCCTTTTTGAAATCCTGTCTCTCTCTCTCTCCTCTCATTTTCTCTGTCAGTCTCTCTGTCTCTCTCTCTCTGTTTTGGAACTGTTAAAGTGATCTCTCTCCTCTCTTCCCTCCCTCTCTCTCTCTTTCTCTCCTCTCCCTCTTTCCGCTCTCTCTCTCTCTCTCTCTCTCTCGTCCTCTCTCCTCTCTTTCTCTCTCTCTCTACTCTCTCTTCCCCTCTCTCTCTCTCTCTCCCCACCCCCTGTCTTGTCTGTCTCTTTGTCTTTTTTGAAGAGATATACCTCCCTCTTTCCTCTCTTTTTCTCCCCTCTCCTCCTCTTTCTCTCTTCTCTCGTTTTTTTGATCGATCTCTTTTTCTTTCTCTCTTTCCTCTTTCTCTTTTTGAAGTTCTCTCTCTCTCTCTCCCTCTCTCTCCTCTCTCTCTCTCTCTCTTCTCTGTCTCTGTCTCTCTCTCTCTCTCTCTCTCCGGTCAAGAAAGAGAATACAATTTCTGACAACCCCAGGTTGATACTGACAGCGTGCCAAAGCCGTGAGCCTGCATTTCTGTAGATAGTGGTGTCACTGCGCAGGTCTGCGTCCCTCTCGACCGCCGTTCTTTTCTTTTTCTCTTTCACTTTGTTATTTTTTTTTTTTCTCTCATCTTTCTCGTCTTTTTGTCTTCCGGTCTCAGAGGATCTCCGAGTCTCTGTCGTCTGTGGTGTCCACGCGAGGAGGGCCTCCATTTGGCTGCCTTCCCGTAGCCAGCCCCGACAGAGGATGGTGAGAGGGCCGGTCGGCATGGGCGATGGATGGGATGTGGCGTGTAGAGTGGCTTTGGTTCCGGGCCCCGCCAGGGCCGGTGGGAGAACAAAGGAATTTTTTGGACGGCTTCAGAGAGAAACCCTGGAGTCGGCCTTTCAGAACGATGATAGAGCTGCTGTTTTGTCGACACACAGGCTCATCAAGTGCGCGCGCGCACACTGTCTGTCTGTCTGTCTCTTTCTCACACACACACGCGCGTATGCTCTCTCTCTCTCTCTCTCTCTCTCTCTCTCTCACACACACACACACACACACACACACACACACACACACACACAAACAAACGATTACAGCTACCCAGGCACAAGTATGTATGCACTAGACGTGTCTGTCACTCTTCCTTTCTATTGTCTTTCTCCCTCTCTCTCTCTCTCTCTCCCTCCCCTCATCTCTCTCTCTCTCCTCTCTCTCTCTCTCCTCCCTCTCCTCTCTCGCTCTCTCTCTCTCTCTCTCCCCCCCTCCCCCCCTCCCTCCCCCTACCTCCCTACTTCCTTCTCTGTTTCTCTCTCTCCCCCCCGTCCCTCTGTCTCTTTTCATTGTATATATCTATGTGTGTCCATCTATCTCTCTATCTCTCTCTCTCTCTCTCTCTATCTATCTATCTCAGTATCACTTTCAACTGCATTATCCTCTGTGTCTCCCAACCGCATCACAGCCACGCCGCCGCTCATATTCTCGCTTCCCCGCTCCGCCACCCCCCCCCCCCCCCCCTCCCAATACATAACCACACCCAGGTTTGCGTCGTCGAAGCCACTGCACCGACAAATCGCTGAGAGATCCCAAGTCATCATGAGTTAATAACCCGGCTGAAGCGACACTGCACCGTGCCCAGTTACTTTGCTCATGTGTACTAGTTAGTGTCCGTGTGGACATTCGCTGGACGCCACCCATCTCAGCCCCCTGTGGACGACAGTCATCGTTCGGCCGCGGAGCCAGCGTGAGTGAAGTCTCCCCCCTCCCCCGCCCCCCCTCCCGGAGGGTGCCGCCATGTTGATCTTACGACGGTTCCCATGAAATGAACTGGCGAATACTGATGACTCAAACGAATTCACAACGGGCACAGAACGTTTCAGTTCGAACGTTCATCAGTCACCTTCCTCTCAAATGAGGCTGTGACCTTTTATTGAATGAATTGCCATCGTTTCTCTCGGACTAGAGAGGGAGGGAGAGAGAGAGAGAGAGAGAGAGAGAGGAGAGAGAGAGAGAGAGAGAGAGAGAGAGAGAGAGTCCAAGCTTTTACGTGAAAACTGAGAAGGGCAGGGGTTAATAACAAACTAAATAAAAAACAAAACAAAAACAAAAACAAAACAAAAACGACAACATCAAGAAAAAAAACCGACCCATCCCACATCAGAAACCCGACATCCCACACCCAGCAGGAGCACCCCACCCCCTTCCACCTCTCTCCTCCCCGCCCCCTACCCTCACACATCTTACAACCCCCACCCCCACCACCCCATCGCACCCCCCAGGCTCAGCTTCCTTTCCCCAGTTACTCACGTGCAGCAGGCGGTACTCGAACCAGCGCGGGGGGTTTGTAGAGCACGGCGACGACGGCGATGACGACGATGACGATGCGCGCCCTGGGGATGGTGCACATGGAGGCGGCCTGCAGCGGGTGGCAGACGGCGATGTAGCGTTCCACGTGAAGGACACCGTCAGCCACACCGTCACCGTCTGCGCCACCAGGGCCACCGGGTACAGGTACACGATGACGTAGGGCAGGGCGTCGCGCGCGAGAACCCGGGCACCAGCTCGCCCAGCGACATGAGCAGCTGCGACATGAGCAGCACCACGGAGTCCCAGATGGCCAGCGCCGTCAGGAAACAGTTGGTGGAGGTGTTCATGGTGCGGCGGGGTCAACACCATCACCGCCAGGGCGTTGCCCACCAGCCCCAGCCCCGTCACCACCGCCATCATCACCCCGTACACGTAGAAGTCCAGCTGCCGGCTCCAGGTCTGCGGCGGGGGCGGCAGGCTGTCGTTGCAGGGCAAGGGGAAGTCACCCGGGCCTGGCCCTGCCGGGGGAGGGGCCGCCGGGGAGAGAGACCAGGACGAGGACGTCGCCTGACGCCGGGGGCAAGAACGGGGGATGGAGGGTGGTGGTGGGCACGGACCAGTTGAGCGCAGGAGGGGTGGGGTAGAGGCCGTTGTGGGAGGCCAGCCGGGAGAGATCCATGTTGGGGGGAGAGTCTCGAGGGAGAGAGAAGCCTGTGAAGGGTCCGTGGAGGGGGCCGTCGAAGGACCTCGGTCCTAGAACGATGGGGTCCGTGAAACAGGTGCGTGAGGACACTCTTCTCCAACAAACTGATGTATGGCAGAGTCAGAGCTGTTGCAAGGTTATCTTGAATCACTTCTGTGTCCGTTGTTTGGGTAACGAGGAAAACAGTACTGCTAATCACACGACAGATGTGAATATTGCTTTCTCCACGAGTGGTACAGTGAAGTCGTCAAGCTCAATGTTCATCCTGTAACTTGAATATTCACAATCCAGATCAGCGACCACACTATGTAGGTACTCAGATTCACTGATATTCAGCTTCACATTTCCTAGATCTGCATCGTAGCCTTAAGTTTTAGTTCAGATGCGAGTTAACACAGGGCGAGCTGAAAACGCGCCGAATCGACGAAAATAAGGCTGGGGGAAACAAGAATCCGAGACAAGCAGGAAACTGTAGAAAATGAAGATCGTTCACGTCATATGATTTTGTTACAAATCTCTGTTGACGGTTATTCGCAGGCATCTGAATTGAACCCTGGACCACCAGGTAGCAGCCGGCATGCCAACTGCGAATACCGGACGTGAAACTGGAAGTGTGTCTGCTCGTTCGCTGAATGCCAGAGAATTTTGTATTAAGCGTACGTAAAACACACAAACAAACAAAATCACAGACTGCTTACGTACAGTTCACTAACAAAGCAGTCACGCCTGCACAGTTCAGCGATCTTTCATCACTGATTTCTGCGTGGACTGCTGCCGTCCTAGTTTTTGCCGAACAGAACGAGTGTGGTCTTTAAAAATGCACCAGGCCTGCCCTTGAGATCAACGATGTTCTGCTGTGAACTCACACAACCCGGCTTACCGCGCACACAGGGAGTCGGCGACACAGCAACATGTGACCAGAAGTTCAACGAGGCGCACGTGCGGTCTTGTCACAAGGCCACTCACTTAACTGATTTGTCTCCCCTTGGTGTCCGGATGGCACACGGCGCTTCATACTGGGCCCATGATGGCATGGCGCATCACCTGATCAAATCAGGTGCGCCTGTACCGCCGGGCTGATTGTTTGACTGGCGAGGTATGGACGTGGACGTGTCAATAGCTGTCAGTGAGGGTGGGGGGTAGGGGGTGGGAGGAGGATGGAGCAGTTCCAGACCACTTAATGACAGTTGTAACCGAGCGGCGGGTGCCGACTCATCACTTGGCTGCCCCCATACCTGTCACTGCCTATCACTCCGCTATCTGTGGCGAAACAGAGCGCGTTCCGTTAGGGAGGGAGGTGAACGATGTTCACGCCTGCTGGGCACCATGCGAACGGGGCTTCAAACGGAGTTATCGGACACACTCCCCGTCAGGGGCTTTGAACACTGGCGCCATACTGGTGATAGAGCTGCCCTGTGTGCACGACTTCCCTCCCGCTCTGATTGGGAACGCCTGTCAGGACCCGTGTCTGGCCTTTGTCAGGTCGGCTCTGGTATGTTCCACTGGGATGTTCGTGGAACGAACTGAAGTTACGCTAGCGTGTCGTTTCTGGCTTATTTTGAAGGCATTGGAAACCCTCCGAACATGCGCACAGACACACTTGAACATACAACAAAAAGTAGATAAAATGATAGTCCTCAGCACTCTCAGAGACTTTTTCGGTCTGTTCGCGCGCTCTTTCCTCCTCCAAGACAAAGGGAGACCCACAGTTTGCGATTCGGGATGGAGAAACAGAATGTCACAAGTTTCGTAGCCTTGAACAGAAAATTCCAAATTCCTCAAAAAGAAATCTCAACGTAGAAGATGTCCTCGCTTCTCCACTGCTTGTTATGATACTGAAGAGAAAGACAAAAAAAGACCTGACCTTCGGCAAAGCAGTAATTCTCTTCACGAAGAAATAAGTGGTCAACTGCAACGCCAGAACAAGTCGAGTGCGAAGGGAGATTTGCGAAACGTACACCAGATCTCAAGCTTCACTGAATCTTTGCAGCCTGCCCATGTTGTGCAAACAGGTATCCAACACCAAGTCATAAAACCCTCGTCAGCGTGTGTCAGTCGAGCGTTCTCACACCAGCCCTGCGGCTGTCAGTGTTCCTGGCCGCCCTCTTTTGATCCGGGTAACAAAGAGAGTGGACAGGTCCTCTCTCTGTTGAGGGAACTGCAACAGTGAATGCCGCAGACTGATGGTCACCCGGGGGATCAGTAGGGGTCACGCTGGTCAGACAGACGGAATGTCGATTGACTGGCTGTGAGGGCTTGCAGCATGTACCCTGGGTGTAAAGCGATGAGAGAAGTGTTGAAAGCCCTGGCTGAAAGGCGGGGTTCGCAAGACGAAACTCTGTCGGAAGAGTTGAAAGGAGTTGTCGTTCGTGCCAGTAAATGCTGTAGACAGAACATAGACAGCGAAATGAACGAAACAAGCCAGCCAGCCAGCAAGGAAGCAAGCCAGCGTGCGTGCAAAACATTGCCAGCCAACCAGCCCACCAACCAACCGACTCACCTGCTAACCTTTAAGCCAACCAACCTACCAGCCAACCAGTGCCAAGCAGCAAGCAAGCAAATCAGTCATTCCATCGATCATCCGCCAGCCCAACAGCCAGTTTGTTAACAAAATGGCTGCTGTTTTGCGGAGTGGCGAATGAACAAAAATAACGGAAGAACTCATGATAAGTACTACGACTTCCGAAAACAATGCACCAAGAGTCGAAGCAAGCGAAGTAAGACTTTTGTATTATTATCAACGAGAGTTCCCAAACGAGAGTTTGAAAAGCAGCTGGATTGTGTGTGTATCATGAGAGAAAGATTTTTTTTGTAAGCTTTTTTTCACCCCACCGTTTGTCCCTCCCTTTCATACACAGAAGTGCGCACCTAGAATATTGTGAGGGCAAGGGCCATTCTACACACGCACGCACTCCTACAGACAGGCACATACCAGAGAAAGTCGAAACTTTTCCGTGCACACACACTCACAGTGAACCTACCGAGTGAGGCCCGCTCCTCTGCACTCTCACCCCTACCCCCACCCCCACACACCGTCTCTGATCTTCCCGGATTGTTCTGACGGATCCACGATTCGTTCCGATAGATTATTACCTATTTTTCGCTGACTGTAATTGTTGTTAAGTGTTTTTTTAGGAACTGATAAGTGTCTGTTGAAGCTATACATTTTTTTTATGGAATAACCAAATCATTATAATGCTGAACAATTAGTAGTAGTAGTGGAAAACAAGTGCAGGTTAACAATTCTTCAGTCGTTATAGTAATGACTTGGCAAAGGTTTAAACTTTTAGGAAAAAAAAAGTTGAAGATGAAGAAAATGGGGAATGTATTATAAATATGAGAAACCCTTCACTAGCTGCCTGATCATCTAATGATAGTACATGCTAACATTTCCTGCCCCTTTCCTGGCCCTTTGAAAAGAATGAGTGCAAAGAAAAAATAACCTTCAAGTAAATGAAGCATGCAGAAAAAGTACTCTTCATGTAAAGAAAGAATGCAAAGAAAGTTCTCTTTAAGTAAAGAAAGCGTAGGGAGAAAGTACTCTTTAAGTAATGAAAAGAGAGAAGAGGAAGTACTCTTCAGGTAAAGAAAGAGTGCAGAGAAAGTACTCTTTAGGTAATGAAAAGAGAGAAGAGGAAGTACTCTTCAAGTAAAGAAAGACTGCAGAGAAAGTACTCTTTAGGTAATGAAAAGAGAAAGAAGAGGAAGTACTTTCAAGTAAAGTAAGAGAAAGAAAGAGTGCAGAAAAAATACTCTTGAAGTACAGAAAAAGTGCAGAGAAAGTAAAGACAAAGTGAAGAGAAAGTACTCTTTGAATAAAGACAGAGTGAAGAGAAAGCACTCTTTGAATAAAGACAGAGTGGCAGAGAAAGCACTCTTTGAATAGAGACAGAGTGAAGAGAAAGCACTCTTTAAAAAAAAGACAGAGTGAAAAGAAAGCACTCTTTTTAAAGTGGCAGAGTGAAGAGAAAGCACTCTTTAAAATAAAGACAGAGTGAAAAGAATGCAGTCTTGAATAAAGACGAGTGAAGAGAAAGCACCCTTTAAAATAAAGACAGAGTGAAAAGAAAGCACCCTTTAAATACACACAGAGTGAAGAGAAAGCACTCTTTAAAAACAGAGTGAAGAGAAAAGTACTTGTGACGTCAGACTGTCAGGAAGCTGGGTCCAGCATTGTTCAGTCTTAGTAGAAGCATGGCAGTCTGCCACGAGCAGTTCCAGCGGCTTAATTAGTCTGGCTTAATTAGTCTGGCTTAGTTAGTCGCAGAATCGGCTTGAGTGACGACCTTTTCCAAAATTTTTTTTTTCCGATCTGAGCATTTCGTCGTGTGTGTGTGTGCGCGCGCGCGCGCGTGTGTGCACGCGCGCGCGTGCGTGTGTGTGTGCACGCGCGTGTGCGTGTGTGTGTGCACGCGCGTGTGCGTGCGTGGTGTGTGTGTGTGTGTGTGTGCGCGCTGGCGCGCGTGCATGCGCCTTATCTGCACTCCTAATGTTTCATCTCAAGATTTCCGCCAAGAGAGGGTCCACCCAGTATCATCTTCAATCAACGTGACTTGGGGTTTGGGCGGATCACAGAAAGACGACGGGTTGAATGATGTTGACTTTGCCAAGTTTCGTGCCAAAGCACGTCACACATCGTAATATGCGAGCCTATGACGGCCGTTCTGCGGATTAGTCGGGGGAAGGGGATGTGGGGGAAGGGTGGGGGGGTGGGATGAGGGGTTGGATTGCCGTGGGATCTGTCTGTCTGTCTTAGGCTGTATGCATGCGTGTTCGGGCCTGTATATGTATAATTATTGTACACACACACACCACACACACACACACACACACACAACACACCACACACAGACGGAGGGAAGAGGAGAGAGAGAGAGAGAATGTGTGTGTGCGTTCGTTCTTGCGTTTTTGGTGTGTGTGTGTGTGTGTGTGTGTGTGTGTGTGTGTGGTGTGTGTGGAGGAGAGAGAGAGAGAGAGAGAGGAGAGAGAGAGAGAAGAGAGAGAGAGAAGCGAGAGAGGGAGAGAGAGAGAGACAGACAGTCAGTCAGGACATCACTGGCATGCATGGATGTGTGACAGTGTTTTCACAGTGAGAGACAAAAGAAGCATGAATAGCACTTGAGAGACAGTTTAAACCAAACTTTGTACTGGAGTGGTTCAGAGTGTGTTTGTGTGTGTGTGTGTGTGTGTGTGTGTGTGTGTGTGTGTGTGTGTGTGTGTGTGTGTGTGTGTGGTTGGTATGTTGCACTCTCTGCTCCCCTGGACCTATCATTTACTTCAGTTCAATTAACCCCAGTTCGATTATGAACAGTTTTTTGCTTTTCAGCTTTTCGGAGATATATTATCTTGGTTTTTGTGATTTTCCTCTTCTCTCTATCCTCTCTCTCTCTCTCTCTCTGTGTGTGTGTGGTGTGTGTCTGTGTGTGTGTGTGTGTGTGTGTGTGTGTGTGTGTGTGTGTGTGTGTGAATCAGGTATTGACACCATCACATGTGGCGGATTCTTTGAATTTTTGCGTCTGACGATCGACGATTATAATATTGCGTATGTGAGTTAGTATTTCTTTGTGTTGATAGAAAAGGGAATTTTAAATTTTCTTTTATTTTCAGTTGTAAGATTGGGCGGATTTGCACTTTTCTTCTGAATATAATGAACCCGACCGCATGCGTGCTTGTGTGTATGTGTGTGTGTGTGTGTGGTGTGTGTGTGTGTGTGTGTGTGTGTGTGTGTGTGGTGCGTGCGTGCGTGCGGATAACCTGTGTGCGCGCGTGTGCTTGTGGTGACTGTGTGTCCTGATCCCTCCCTCTCTCTCTCTCCCTCTCTCTCTCTCTCCCGCTCCTTCTCTCTCTCTCTCTATCTGTCTGTCTGCGGCGCGCGCGACTTGTGTGCGCGTGCAGGGGACCGCTAAATCATACAACAAACAGAAAGCCAAATCATACAGTAAACGTTATTAAAGTCATGACAAACAAACCCAGTCTCACTGTCAACATTCCACAGATTAGCAAGATCTAACAACAGCAAACAAAAAAAAAAAGAACCAACACTGGACCCATTCCTCACAGAACGTCAACTCGTGAAAATGCCAACATCCAGGAAGGTGGACGAAAAAAAGCCGTGTAGAGAGAGAGAAAAAGAAAGAAAGAACAAAAAGAAAGAAAGAAGAAAAAAAAAAAGGCTAGACACTAAAAAGGGCCAGTGGATTCAACCACCACTGGGTAGGACAACAACACACAAACACACCCCAGTGATCTTTGTCCATGCGATGTAAAAACACCCACCCACACACACTACTCATCAACACAAACCATCAGCACGGACAATCGCCGAGGACTAATCAGGTTGCCTTCATCTTCTACCTCCCGGCTGTGACAGAGACAAAGAGAGAGAGAAAGACAATGTGGAGAGTGACTTCGTTGACCTGCGAGAGTGAGAGTTAGAGGAGACTAGACAGGGAGTTTCGCTTTGGAAGAGAAGAGAGAGAGAGAGGGGGGGGGGGGGGAGAGGAGAGAGAGAGAGAGAGAGAGAGGGAGGAAGGAAAGAGATGGATATGGGGACGAGAGAGTGGCGGTAGGAGAGAATTGACACTTCCAGGATGAGGGTTTGTTTGAAGTGAGGGGGGGGGAGGGGAAAGGAGGAGAGCGAATGTGGGACGAGGATTGTGGTGGTAAGTAACGGGTACGGTTGGGGTGGACCATCGGTCGTGACAACTTCATTGTGGGACTTTGTGTCAGTGGGTGTTGGGGGGGGGGGGGGGGGGGGGGGGGGGGGGGGGGCCGGGGGGCGAGAGCCGGGGGGGGCCGGGGCCGTGGCGGAGCCGGGGGGGGGGGGGAAGCCGGGAGAGGGGGAGGGGTGGGGGATGAAGATGAGGGGGAGCCCGGGGGGCCGGAATCCGGGGGGGGGGGGGGGGGGCCGGGGGGTGAAGCCGGGAAGCCGGGGGGGAGAAGCCGGGGGGGGGGGGGCCAGCCGGGATGAAGCGGGGGAAGCCGCCCTGAAGGGGGTGAAGGGGGGGCCGGTGGGGGGGGGGCGCTTCGGTGAATGCGGCCTTGATGTGGACCTCCCTGTAAAAAAAAAAGAAGCTCAGCTCTCCTTACCCCTTTTCCCTTTAAATGAAGCCGGGGGAACCGGGTGGGGGGGGGGGGGGGTGATCCGTGGGGGAAGCCGGCCGTGGGGGGGGGGGGGGGGGAATCGGGAGGGCCGGGGCAGGGGGGATTACGTTCTCCTGCCAGGCCGCAGGCTGTCTCCTTACCTTTTTTTCTCACTTTTTATTTTATTTATTTATTTTATTTTTTTGTAACGCTGTTATCCGTCGTTCCAGTTCAGCCGCCTCTGCTGCTGCTCCGGTCGGTCGTCCTCCGCCGTGTCTCAGTGAGGGGAAGCAAACTCTGCATGGACCGGTTGGGAGACTGGTGGTTGGGAGCAGCGTACGTGGTGGACGCGCGTTGGACTAGGTCCTCGTGGTTGACGGGGCGGGAAAGAACAGGTCCGGGGGACATGACGATGCAGCACTCGCCACACACCACAGCACTCGCCACACACCACACCACCACACCACCACTTCCACCACGAACGAACGAGGAGACTGGGAAAGAGTCCGTCCATTCGCTCACTGTCCGTCTCCTTCTTCAACTTTTTAGTCGAGGGGAAATTTATGTGCACCATTAACCGATACAGCTCGGTGATTTGGGGTGGAGGAGGAGAACGGATGGAGAGGGGGCTCTAAACTCATTTGACTTCGTACAGTCGGCTCTAGACTATTCAAGGCGCCCCTTGTCCTGGATCATCGAGTTTTTATCCACTTTGAAGTTCTCTGGACCGAGGCGGATCTTGGAGGGCCCGGAACGTTTGTTTGTGGTGCCCAGGGGACTGTGACCAGAAGACGGCGCACGCTCTGGAGGGTGACGGAGCACGTTGACACCTGTGACCTTGAAGAATGACCCGTCAAAAGTCGGCGACCGGGAAATCGTGACGAAGCGAACGGATGGGTTTTGCTGCTTCACACACGATGTGTAGTCGACGGGATCACTTGTGAATACTTTGGATATAGTGGTAGCGTAGCCGGCCTTCCTCTCCAGTGGGTACAGCGAGAGGGCGCGGTGGAAAGAAAGAGAGGCGGCTGGATTGTGTGGAGGACGTGGCGGTGGTTGGGAGTCGGTCCGGCAGATGGACGGATGGAACCTCAGCCGTGCTGGGCTCGCCTCACCTGTCTAACGGCCGTCCGCTCACCTCGTGTCTGGAACCACCTGACAACAGACAAGGCAGACAGAGGATGAGTTACCTTGTGGGATGATATGTTAAAATCACCACAAAGATCCATCACCCCCTCTTTTAAGAAGACGCAGAAAGGAAATTATGGGGTTCGGATATATCGGAATAAAGGAAGGAGGGGGAAAAGAAATGGGGGGAAGGGATCTGCTTGGCCTAGTAGTTAAGATATCAGACTCTTTGTTCCAAGCTCCGGGGTTCGATTGGCACCCGACATAGCCAGCCAGGGTAGAAGAGATTTTCACTTCAGAGTCTGCGTATTCCAGTGCCTCCTCTCCTCATGCTTGGAACGAATCTGTAAAACCAAGGTCCCTGCCCTGTGAACACATACAGAATGAAAACAACAACAACAACAACAAAAAACTCTTGCACTCACGTTAAACCCATCTCACCTTTAGTTTTAGAGAAGAGCAGGCCATCGTACGCCTGTGAGATACAGACGACACGACTACAAAAGACGTGCATACTGGAATGTGGCTGTCTCCATGGTAGGATGAGAAAAGATCGGATGTGGCCAGGAAGGAAGAATTGAAAAAGCTTGGAGGGAATGAAGAGTGTGGGGGAGAGTAGGAACGTTACAGATGTAACGTCCATACGCACCAGGCGGGACTAACCTTGCCAGGAGAAAGGGGTAGGGGGGTAGGGGCCAACACTGCACCGCACTGCACTGATGGCACCAGAACATGAAGGAGAATCTTATGTGAGGCAGAGAACAGTCAACAGTAAATAACGGAACAAGTAGGGTCGCTCGTGCTCCCCCGTGGTGACATCAATACACTTCCATAACTCTCCCAAACGGAGGCTGCTTACGACACCGAATCACCTGGCAGAAATGACAGCACAGCGCACACAGAACAAAGAGAGTAACTGCCAGAACCCAGTATCTCTCTCTCTTATATATATATATATATATATATATATATATATATATATATATATATATATGTATATATATGTATATATATATATATATATATACACATATGTATGTATATATGTATGTATGTATGTGAGATACTGGGTTCTGGCAGTCAACCCTTCCATCCTAGTTGGTTCCGTGTGCTCTGTGTCGTCGTCATTTCTGCGAGGCGATTCGGTGTCGTAAGCAGCATTCATTCGTTTGGAGTTACGGGCGTGTATTCCTGTCATCATGGAGGGAGCAAGAGTTACCGTACTTGTCCGATATTTACCACCAGAACATGATGAAATGGGCGGCGCGAAAATGGCGAATGTTCACACTGGACCCAGGCCGGATGTGAATGGCGGCAGTCTTTCGCCATCTCGGTGAATACACTGAGCCGGTCAGGGGCAGAACAGAGACGAGAGGCGGGGTGGTAGTGTTGGCGATCCGACCGCCAACGCTTGTCCAGGTAATCCGCGCGAGAGTTAAACATGATGGCCCGGCTAATTAAAGTGGCGCGTAAATCTGCCAGGTTGATGCGGGGCGGAACATGCGGTCCGGTCAGGGCGGTCAGTTGGTCTGGTCTGTCCAGGGTATGTCCACCAACATAATGGGATCACAATAATATCAACTCACCCACCCCACCCTCCACCCCCACTCTCTTCTCACTCACACCCTTGCTAACCCACTTGCCGCCGGCCGTGTGAAGGCCACCAGCTCCTCTGTCCATCTCAGTGTGAAGGTTTGTACTCACGGAGCGGGTTGGATTCCACACTCTCTACACTGTGCAGGTTTTACACACCCTGTCAATTTGTATCGCCGAGGAAGCCACACACCGGTTTTTTATGCGTTATGTTACAAGCTAGGTTTGCTGCCGCCTGCACGAACTGATCCGAGACGGGCGGGCGGCTGATTGCTACTGTCTGTCCGTATCAGTCAGTTGGGGCCCCCCCCCATCTCATGGTCACACACCACTCGGCTGTGGGCTTAGGCCCTCACGCATCGGCTGACGAGGGGAGAGAATATTCAGCTTGATAAGGAGAGGGATGATGTAAAAAATTCGGCGTCAGAGATAGCTTTTGAGAGTGTGTGTGTGTGTGTGTGTGTGTGTGTGTGTGTGTGTGTGTGTGAGAGAGAGAGAGAGAGAGAGAGAGAGAGAGAGAGAGAGAGAGAGACGAGAGAGAGAGAGAGGAGAGAGCACAAACAAAAGCAGATGTCTTTGCGTGAGAGAGACAGAGAGAGAGGACAGACAGTGTGTGTGTGTGTGTGTGTGTGTGTGTGTGTGTGTGTGTGTGTGTGTGTGAGAGAGAGAGAGAGAGAGAGAGAGAGAGACGAGAGAGGAGAGAGAGGAGAGAGAGAGAGAGAGAGCACATCTGAGTGCACGGGCGAGCGTATGTTTCCAGCAATTTTGTCTCATCAAATGCGAAATGACATTTGATTCCAGTGAAAGTGCACCGTCAGACGCTACAGATGCAAGAAACGGTACGGACGATAACTCGTCGCTTCCTTAAGTGCACTTAGAGCTGACAGAGGTTGCAAGGGAACTGAAACCAAAGACGACGACGACGAAAACATTGTGAACGAACCCTGACGTTGTTGAACGAATAGTTTTGGAGAAAAAAAGCGATAGAGCTTCGTTTTTCTTTTGATAGTGTCTTTTTGTTTTAAATGGTTTGTTGAGTAAGTAGGGTGGGGAGTTATACGTTGATTCCAACGGGCAAGTGTAACTATTCTTTTTTTATCGCTAGTGAGCGAGCGAGGAAAGCCTTTCAAAAAGTGGATGAAGGAACGGCAAGAAGCAATGTTCGTTTTTTCTTCTTCTTCTTTTTTGATCCTATGTTGCATTCATTTGAGAAAACCGCTTGGTCTATTATACACTTAGACCTTTTTTCATATTTGGCCAATCTGCGTGTATTCACAGCAATGGTGGAAGACATGAAATGGACGAATTACAGGAATTTTTATGTGCTCTCAGGATGAATGCCGCAGAAATGTTTAACACGCATTTTTGCCTTTTTCTGAAGCTGAAAGGCCTGAAAAACGGTTTGACCAAGAGTGTGTCGTGTTAAAGAGAAAGAAAGGCTGCACACACACACACACACACACACACACACACACACACACACACACACACACACACACTTTTTTGTGCTGTCCCAAAATCTGCGCCACCTCAGGGGCAGTGCACCCACGCCGCTCATTCCGACACCCCGTCCACAGCCACAGCACGGTCGGCACAGCCGCAGCCACGGCACCGGCGATCCACAGGGAGCAGTCAATGTCAAGTTGTCAAGAGGCAACCCACCGGAGGAGACACTGCACTGCTGCCGAGTCACTTCGGTGGTGTTCAGTGGCGCCTGTTCTGATCTAACATACGCAGGACACCACCTACTAAGCCCCCTACTGACGACAATAATTGCTAGTCGCGGCGGAGCCGGCGTGAGTGAGCTCTCCCTCCGGAGGGCGCCACCACGTCCGTCCAACGACAGCCCCCATGGACTCGCCGATACCGTGACCCCGACGGAACCAAACCAAGGCCACAGACGTGGAGAGGACATCGAAATTAGGTCACCATGCGAGCAGGGCATGAAGGGCCACAGAATTTGAGACATTTTTTTTATGCTGATCGATGAGAATGAGGATGATTAAGATGATGCTACGGATTTCCATTTCGGTCTGAGACTACATGACAGGGCTGTACTCTACGCTTCCTTTCATAATATATCCCGGCGTCAACCAGGCCCGAGAGATACAGGCACCTGCAGTGTTGGTCAGGAAACACACACACACACACACACACACACACACACACACACACACACACACACACACACACACACACACAGAGCCGGAGATGAACGAGAATGGTTGCGAGGTGCAACAAAGTAATATTTTGGATTCCAAACTGTTATGGGGTAGATGCTAAATCATTAAGTAGACCTACCTAAGCTCAGTCACATTTCTCAGCAACACACTGGTTCGATCATATCAAGCAACGCAGAAAAAGAGACGATGATAACGTCAGCATTGAAACTGTCAATGATGTTTGTGAATTACATGAGTTGATTGTGAACACGAATCAGACACACAACACACACACACACACACACACACACACACACACACACACATACAGAGCTTCGTGCGCCCCCGGGATTGAACTCTCCACGTTTTGACATTGACGACGACACCCAGACCATGAGCTTTGCATATATGCACTTAGCTGTCAGTCTCATCATACTGTAACTAACACCATAGCTGTTATCATTTCGCTTTTGTTTTTCTTATCAGCAGGAATCGTTCTCGTGACTTGGTGGTACTTGATATGAAATGTAGGCGGTAGGTAAAAAACAACAATTAATCTAGGCGGACAATTGAAAAACCCGTCAGGTTTTTGTTCGTAATGCTTTCAGACTGAAGTCCGAACACAATTAATCTGACGCTGCAGTTGACGGCATGTTGACAAAGTAGGTCAGGGATTTTTGTAGGCATTGTTTTGTTCCTTTTCCTGCCGTCTCCTTTTGCTCTTCCATTTCACCTCCATTTGCCCTTTTCTCTCTCTGTCTCCCCCCCTTCCCGCTCACCTTCCATCTCTCTTTTTTTTTTCTTCTCTCACCTCTCCTTTCCTTTCCTCCCCCCCTCTCGTTCCCCCACCACATTCCTGTTCTTTCTGTCTGATCCTTATCCGCTTTTTTTTTCTTTTCTTTCCACTTCCCACTTCTCCCCCCCCACCCCCCCCCCACCACCTTGTTTTCCTTCTCTCGCCTTTACTTCCTTCTCCTTCTCCTTCGCTCTTCGCTCTCTCCCCGCTCGCTCTCCTTCACTCCCCTTTTCCTTCAGTCTTCTTTCCTTCTCTCTCTCTCTCTTCTTTCCCCCCCGTCCTTTTCTTTCCATCCCCCCCCCCCCCCCCCCCCTCGCGTCTGCCCTCCTCCTTTTTTCTCTCTTCTCCTCTTTCTCCATCTCCCATCTCCCCACATTTTCTTCTCCTTTTTCGTCTCTGTCCTCTCTCTCTCTCTCTCTCTCTCTCTCTCTCTCTCTCTCTCTCTCTCTCTCTCTCTCTCTTCTGTTCCTTCCTTCTCCTTTTTCCATCACTCTCCTCTGTGTCTCCCTCGCTCTCCTTCATTCTCCTTGTCCTTCAGTCATATTTCTGTCACAATGAGTGATACGTTAACTCGTGTCGTTGTTGCTGTTGTTGCTGTTGTTGTTGTTTTTTAGACGAGGTAATGAGAGCGGCACTCACTGTTCAGAGAAACACACCAACCGTTCATTCTTGCAGAGCGTGGTTGCCCATGTGGCTGTGTTGTGTCTGTTCTGTGGCATTTGAAGGTTTTCCTTTCATTTTACCCGCATATTAGTTTTAAGATGACGGTCTGGCGCTCCCAGTACGCTCAAGTCTTACCGGCTGAAAAGAAGCCAACACTTCTAAGCTGCCACATCGTCATTGTTTGTGGTGTTTTGCGGCTGTTTCTTGTTCAGGATGTATTCTTCTTTCAGGAGGTTTCATTCTTGTCTCACCGTGTCAGTCTTGACAGCCCGGAAAGGCTTTCTGTGGGCTAATATAATGATATAAAAAAAAAAAGCAAAATAAACGCAAAAAGCAAAAGCGAAAACGAAAACAATCAAACCAAGCAAAACAAAAGAAAAAAAAAAAAAAAAAGCTGAAAGAAATGAAGCAAAAAGCAAAAGCGAAAACATAAAAAAAAACTGGAAAAAAAAAAACAAAAAAAGAAAAGCGAAAACAAAAACAACAAAAAAAAAAAAAAAAAAAAAAAAAAAAAAGCTGAAAATATATGAAGCGAAAAGCAAAAGCGATCAAAGAAAAAAGGCAAAAAAACAGCAACAACAACAACAAAAAACTGAGAAAAAAAAAATGAAATCTCCCCTGTCTGGTGGACGTCCACCCTTCATCTCATTCTGTCTATCCTTTCCACTTTTTATCTAACCATCTTTTCCTTCCTCCACACCCCTCTCCCTTCTTCCCCCCCCCCCCCCCCCCCCCCCGCCGTTCCCCTCCCTCTTCCTCTTTCACTTTTCCACTTCTTCCCCACGGTGCCTGCCCATGTTCCCTTCACCCCCCCCCCCCCCCCCCCCCCAGTCTGTCTGGACTTCTTACCGCTCGGGGCGTCAGGGGAAATATCCTCGTAATCGAACACAAAGATACTGACAGTGTAAGTAATTAAAAAAAAAAAGAGTCTGAGAGAGAGAGAGAGAGAGGAGAGAGAGAGAGAGAGAGAGAGAGCCGGTCTGACTGAATGAACACGCCATATGCTGTCCGCTGGTTCGCTGTTAACTCGGCACTTACCAGATGTGAACCGATTTAGCACGAACCAGATTTTTGTGTCCTGCTAACTAGATTTCATTTTCATTTTCCTTTAAAAACCTCTCCCAGATATTACTCGTAGTGATAACCAGTTTGCAAACACACACACCGACACACACGCACCGACACACACACAGACACAGACACACACACACACACACACACACACACACACACACACACACACACACACACACACACACGGAAAGTGCCTTTTGAAAACATGCTATTAAAAAACAACGACAAGTTGTCATGAAAGAACAGTAGATAGACTTTATCAGACCAAAATGCCGATTGTTCTCTTTCACATGTCAGTCTAACTGTCCCTGGCCTTCACATTCGTCCTGTTGTCTGTGTGAATGAGGGTAATTTACTGGAGTGCCGTTTTCGTAACGATGTTCAAAAAGACCACTGTAACGCTTTCGATAAACGGCCATGAAATTTGATTCGACTGCAACAAGCAGACACACACACACACACACACACACACACACACACACACACACACACACTCTCTCTCTCTCTCTCTCTCTCTCTGTTTCTCCTTTCACACACATACACACGCACGCACACATGCACACACAGAGAGAGAGAGAGAGAGAAGAGAGAGAGAGAGAGAGAGAGAGAGAGAGAGGAGACGAGAGACGAGAGAGAGGAGAGAGAGAGAGAGACTGACTTTGACACTTGACACTTTGACATTTTATTGTCATTACCAAAAAGTCTTATGGCAAGAGGGGTAACAGGGTAAAAACACATTCCTCTTCCTTACATTACAAGCGAAAATACGCAGTTATTCCCAATGATCAATCAAAACAAAGCAGAGAGAAATAGAAGTAGAAACGAATGTTATGTAGCCTCTCAGACACGAATACCCTTTTAACATACAACAGCAGCAGCAGCAGCAACAACAACCACGACCACAGAAACAACAACGACGACGACAACAACAACAACCACCACACACACACACACACACACACACACACACACACACAACACACACACACACACACACACTTCTTTAAGGAAGGGTAAAAAAGGGTCATTGAAATTATGAGATCCTTAAGGAAACTGAAATGTGTTGATTGCGGTATATTTTTGGAAAATGTTTGATTCACAGATAGAACCTTTACTTACTTCTGGAGCTGAAATTTGGGGGTTGGGAAGAAATTCATAGATAGAAAAAGTACACACGTACGCTATGAGGCGTTTTCTTCAGGTACCAATTCATGCATCTAAGACTCTTTTATACGGAGAGATGGGCAGATACCCTCTTTTTATAAGATCCTATGTAAAATTTGTGTTAGGTACTGGTTGAAAATGTTGAAGCTCCCACAGTCACGTTTGTGTAGACAAGCTTATGATATGATGCTGGTACAAATGGAACGAGGTAAAGAAAATTGGGCTTATAGTGTAAAGAAAGTGCTATCAAAACAGGGCTTTGGAGTAGTGTGGATGTCTCAAGGAGTAGGAAACCAACAGCAGTTTATTGCAGAATTTAAACATAGACTCATTGATGTGTCGCTGGGGATGATTTTGATGTGTCACTGGGGAGGATTTTGATGTGTCACTGGGGAGGATTTTGATGTGTCAGCGGGGAAGGATGACAAGCCGGAAGTAGATATGTAACAGCCGCCCAAATGATCAACTTTGTTGTCATGGAGGGGTAGACAAGGGAGAGGACGGGTAGAGAGTGTTGGATTGGGGGAGGGGGGGAAGTGAGGATGGGCAGATGGAGAGACTTAGAGATGGGATGGAGGGGTGGAAGGAAGAGTGGGTTAGATTTGGGTTTGGGGGGGGTCTTCCACAGAGATTGATGAGTATGACTATACAAAGAACACCCACACCCACACCCACACCCACAGAGAGAGAGAGAGAGAGGAGAGAGAGAGAGAGAGAGGAGAGAGAGAGAGAGAGAGAGAGAGAGATCAAAAGTCCCAAACTGTGGATCCGCAGGAAGAGTTAGCGCTGCTATGGAGTTGTTGAAATTATCGATCCTGGAAACATACTTGTTTTCGACATCTTTTATATTTTATTTGAATCTTAAAACATTTTAAAGGCGAAATCAGTCGGGGAGGAGGGGGGGGGGGGGGGGGGGGGGGGGCAGAGAGAGAGAGAGAGAGGATGAATGATGAGAGAACGTCTCAGAGGAGGAACTCGGGGGGGGGGGGGGGGGGGGGGGGGTGTTTTCCTTGTTTAGGTGTTCAACCTGTGGAAGAACGGGCCGACGGGCCAGACAGTTAGTAGGGAAACAAAGTTCTGGATTACAACAAGGCTCTAGATGTGACGGGGTCTCCTGAGACTGGGGGGGGGGGGGGGGGGGGGGGGGGGGGGAGAGAAGAAGGGGGGGGGGGGGGGGGGGTGTTGGTGTTTAGTCTCCGGACCTTAATGGCCATTTTCCATGTAGCCCCCTGAGGCTGCAAGGATGCCAGACCTCTGTGTGTGTGTGTGTGTGTGTTGTGTTTGTGTATGTGTGTGTGTGTGGTTGGTACCTGAGCCTAGCTGGTGGTTTGAAGTCTTTTTCTGTGGTGGAGGGGTGGGTTGCAGGTCAAAAGTCATTTCAGCTGATCCAACTGGTTTTCGCCTTGCTTTGTTTGTTTGGGGTTTTTTTTTTTTTTTTTTTTTTTATCTCGTATCTTCTCGTTTTCCTGGGTCAGGTCTGTGCGCACTAGGCGTTTGTGTTTGGATTGATTCATTTGTTTGTTTGCTTAAACGCTCGAGCTATTTACTTTGCTTACATTTCTATCTTGCTCGCGCACGCGCTTACATACTCATACGCGCGGGCGCGCGCGCGCGCGCGCACACACACACACACACACACACACACACACACACACACACACACACACACACACACACATTCTAGTCCTTTTCTCCACATGGCTCGTTTTTCTTCGCCAAAATAAGAAAAACAATCTACCACCATTAGGATTTTTTTAGGGGGAAAGATTACTTTCGTCCCCGCCCCTCCCCGTCTCCCATAGAAGATCTCCAGTCAGTAGCTATAAGAAAATAGTGAGGATAATACGCTAGTACATGTCAGTGACTTAGTTCAAACAAATTGGGAATGTTTTGTACTGGTGGGGGACACACGAAAGGAAATCTTTTCAACGTACAGTCCGCAATCATTCCGAAAAAAAAGATTAGTTTTCTAAGGGAGGTGACTGCGCAGGTGGAGACTGAAAACAAACTTTAAAAGAAAGATTACTATTTCGCCGAAGGAACAAACTACAAGACAAACACGGCGCGTTTCGACCTCTCTGGTCTTCGTAAGGCAAGACAAACAACCTTCAAGACGATGAAAGCTGAGAACGAATGATCATTTATCTCCTCATATTGGGCGCAAAATGGATGTGGAATGTGCCCAGTTTGAGGAGATAAAGCGATTGTTCGTTCTTCGTTTTCATTGTCTTGAATGTTTTTTTGTCCTTTCTGAAGAAGACAAAAGAGGTCGAAACGCGTCGTGTTTGTCTTGTAATTTGTTTGTTTTTCTTTCGTTCGGCGGAATAGTAACATTTCTTTGAAGTTCGGAAAAAGATGAGTAAAGCATTACTCTGGAGAAATAATTTTTGAAAGGTATTTGAAACAAACTCCGCCAGTAAACATGGACAGTCAAATTACAAGACAAGACACGTCGCGTTTTGACCTCTTAGGTCTTCTTTAGACAAGACAAGAAACACACACTCAGGACGACGAAAATGAAGAACGAGCAATCGCTGACCTTCTCATACTCGGCGCAAGATGGGCGTTGAAATTTTTTTCATTTTTTTTTTTTTTTATTATTTTTTTTTTTTTAGAATTCCTGGAGAAATGATTTCAGTACGGAATGTACTACACTCAGACCTGCCCACCGATTAGCTGGTTCGGATAACAGATCGCCATCTTGGACGGCTGATATGACGTCACGAACTTACGATTTACCGCAGGCGGTGGGTGGCTGCACAGTAGTCCATACATTTTGGACAGGAAAAGTAAGCACGGGAGATACGTTCACATTGACATCGAAACAACAGAATGCGTGGTATGACTGTTGACGTATCCGCTATAGTATGAGCACAGTTCTTGGACACACGAGCGCTACTTTTTTCAGCGTTGAACACTGCAGGTCAGCCTCCGATCACTGCTCAAGTTTTATCCGTTGTTGTGTCGGGGATGGGTGGTTGGGGTGGCTGGGTGGTGGTGATGGGGTGGTGGTGATGGTGGTTGAAGCTGTTACTTGACTCACCATCACGTTTTTCTTTTTTTTTCTTTTCTTTTTTTTTTTTGTGGTGAAGTTGGCACAGGCGCTTGGTGCAGGATCATGACAGGTTTTTTTTTTTTTTTTTTTTTTAATTTAATTTTTTTTTGGGGGGTGGTGGTGGTGGTGGTGGTGGTGGTGGTATCAACTGTGGTGCGAATATGTTCCAGTTGCGACTGAGAATATGATTGATACTTTCTACCTGCGGATTGGCATGTGCGTGCGCTTTCATTTAGCTACCAGCGTGTAGTACATGTCGAGCAGGTTTTGTTTCTAGTTTACAGATTGTGTGTGTGTGTGTGTGTGTGTGTGTGTGTGTGTGTGTGTGTGTGTGTGTGTGTGTGTTTGGATTGCATAATCAACATTCATACGTAAGAGAGAAAGAGAAAAAATGCCGAATATCATATAGGAAAATTTGTAGAAAATCGTAATGTAAATTAAAAGACGGGAAAGAAGATAGAACAGATCAGAAGAATCAAACAGCGATGCAACTAGGCAAACTACACAACGAATACCCATGATTCCCCGTGCACCGAACATACACAAATTGGAACAAAGAGAGAGGGGAGAGAGAGAGAGAGAGAGAGAGAGAGAGAGAGAGAGAGAGAGAGAGAGAGAGTTAACAGTTCATCTGGGTTTTCATGGAGCAATGGAACATCATGTCTTGGTATGAGTGAGAGAACCAATCTCTCTCTGTCTATCTGTCTGTCTTTCTCCCTCTCTATCATGGCATCATTTAGCCTATCATGGGCAGATTGGAAGAATAGGCTCTTCCTAAAATCTCAGTCCTTGATCAAATAAAGATTTTCTGTGTTCTGAGTTCTGTCTGTCTGTCTGTTAGTCTGTCTGTGTCTGTGTCTGTCTGTCTCTCTTAATACTGCCATACCCCAAGCCTCTCTGTTCATCTCTTCATTCGCCCCAACCCCTACCCCCCGCCTCCCTCTTAGCCCCCCCCCCCCCCCCCCCTCCGCCTTCCCCTCTCTCACTCACCCTCCCCTTCCTGTTGGCTGTTTTGGAGTTGAAGGTGTCGGGTAGATCGGCGGAGGGATATCGGTTTAATTGGAACTCTGGTAAGAAATGGACCGGAAAGTGGACACAGGGAAGGAAAGGGAAGGGTTGGAGTCGGAGTGGGAAGGGGCTAATGGTTGGGGGGGGGGGGGGGGGGGGGGGGATACGAAGAGATGGGGAGGGGACACGGGTTGGTGCTAGGGAGGGGGGGGGGGGGGGGGGCAAGAGGGGGTCACCCCCCCCCCCCCCCTCCAATGCTTTCCCCAAAAAATCCGGCCCGAGAAGATGATGTGTCCGACACCATCATCCCAGAGTGCCAGCACGGTTATGGAGGTCACAGATAGGGGCGGTAACCTTCTGTGCCAGACACCGTCACCCCAGAGTGCCAGCACGGTTTTGGAGGTCACAGATAGGGGCGGTAACCTACTGTGCCAGACACCGTCACCCCAGAGTGCCAGCACGGGTTTTGGAGGTCACAGACAGGGGCGGTAACCTTTGTGTCAGACACCGTCACCCCAGAGTGCCAGCACGATCATAGAGGTCCCAAACAGGGGCGGTAACCTTCTGTGTCAGACACCGTCACCCCGGAGTGCCAGCACGGTTATGGAGGTCCCAAACAGGGGTGGACAACCTTCTGTGCCAGGCACCACCGTCACCCCAGAGTGCCAGCACGGTTATGGAGGTCACAGATAGGGGTGGACAAACCTTCTGTCTTCTCTCCCCCCGCGAACTGGTCGATGGGTGTGGTGGACCTGTCGATGAGCTCAGTGGGGAGAGCACCGTGTTGTCTGCCACGTTGCGAGTTCGAACCGCGCTGGCGCCTAGCGATATAAAACATCGGCACTTTCTGCTTCCCGTGTACTTCTTTCTTTTTTTTTTAAAATTATTTTTTATTTATGTTTAAAAGAAAAATAGTTTTGTTGGTTATGCCCGTCTGCTAAATCGTCTTTAGTTAGTGTGGATGGTAAACAAACTTAGTTAAAAGAAAAACAATTCAAATTTAAACGAATAAAAGAAGAAAATACACTTTTTAGTCAGATGTAATTGGAAAAAAATAGAAGATACACACACGATTGTGACAGGACGAGGACACACACACACACACACACACACACACACACACACACACACACACACACACACACACACACACGCACACACACACGCACACATACACACACACACACACACACATACACACATACACACATACTCACACACACACCACACACACATGCACACACACACATGCACACACACACACACACACACACACACACACACACACACACACACACACACACACACACACTGGTGACCTACTCGTTTTAAGTGAACCAGTATTTTAGGAAGAACGAACGCACGCACGCACGCACGCACGCACGCACGCACGCACGCACACACACACACACACACACACACACACACACACACACACACACACACACACAGAGCCCGAAGTCTTTTTTTTTTTTTTTTTTTTTTTGCTGCCCCAACTTCTGCGCCACCTCAGCGCTCATTCCGACACCCCGTCCACAGCCACAGCCCGGCTGGTCCCGCCGCAGCCACGGCACCGGCAATCCACAAGGAGCAGTAAATGTCAAGTCGTCAAGAGGCAACCCACCGGAGGAGACACTGCACTGCCGCCGAGTCACTTCGGTGGTGTTCAGTGGCGCCTGTTCTGATCTAACATACGCAGGACACCACCTACTAAGCCCCCTACTGACGACAATAATTGCTTAGTCGCGGAGCCGGCGTGAGTGAGCTGTCCGGAGGGCGCCACCACGTCCGTCCAACGACAGCCCCCATGGACTCACCGATACCGGTGACCCCGACGACGGAACCAAGGCCACAGACGTGGAGAGGACATCGAAATTGAGGTCACCATGAGAGCAGGGCAGGGCATGAAGGGCACAACCTGAGACATTTTTTTTTTTTTTTTTTTTTGCTGATCGATGAGAATGAGGATGATTATGATAAGATGATGCTACGGATTTTCCATTTCGGTCTGAGACTACATGACAGGGCTGTACTCTACGCTTCCTTTCATAATATATCCCGGCGTCAACCAGGCCCGAGAGATACAGGCACCTGCAGTGTTGGTCAGGAAATTTGAGCAACACTCTCAGAAACGCATCCATTAAGTGGATGAAACTCGACTGTGTGGTCCCAGTCTTCCCAACTGAGTCCGCAGCAAACTCAACTCTGGGTAGGAGCCGGTCGGGGCAGAAAAACCCCACATGACTCTGATGGGACTCGAACCCAAGACCTTCCAGCCGGGAGTCCGCGACTCTAACCACTTCGCCACGGCGCTTTTCGGCAGGCTAATTCGCGATCGAGCGCCGACCCTTTGGTCTGTTCTTAAACCGTTCGTTCTCTTCATCGCGCGCCCAGACGTAGGTGGATCAGAACAGGCCCCACTTGCATACCAACAGCCAGACATACTGGACAGAAGTGCAGTGTCGCCTCCGGTAGGTCGCCTCGAGGCAACTTAACGTTGTCTGCTCCTGGTGGGTTGCCAGTGACGGGCCCGCTGCTGGACGAGACAGGCCTGGCTGCGGATACTGGATCAGAGAGAGAGAGAGAGAGAGAGAGAGAGAGAGAGAGAGAGAGATTGTTGCTTATAGCCCAGCCAGCCGCAAAGGGCATATCAGGGTTGTCACGGCGTTGAAGTCAACTCACAAGTGATTAGGGGAAAAAAAAAGTCATCAGCACAACCGTTTGAAATACACTTCCAAAAAAAAACACTCCGGGAAATTCCGTTAAAAATCTTTCTTCTATAAAAATCTTAGATCAGATGAAAAAATTTCAATCTCTTTCAGAAATTCAAAGATCACATCAGGTGGAACATCTCTGAACAAGGTTTTCATGGAGTCTGCTGTGAAATGTTTATGTCTCACATCCTGCGAGTCCCAACACTCTAAAACAACATGTTTCACTGTGAATGGTGCATTACATGGAATGCACCACGGAGATTCTTCACGCTTTTAAAGATAAGAATGAGAATAAGCTAAAAGGAGTGCCCTGTGTGCACACGGCGTAAGACTTTCTTCTTTTTGAGTCAGTCAGTCACTCTCCTGACCGCTAGGGTCGTTGGGGAGGGGGGGGGGGGGGGGGGGGGGGGGGGGGGGGCGTGATGCCCCACCTGATGTGATCTTTGAATATTTAAGAGATCATCATCATCATCATCATCATCATTACGTCATCATCATCATCATCTTCATCTTCATCATCATCATCATCATCATCATCATTCTTCTTCTTCTTCTTCCTCTTCATCATCATCATCATCATCATCATCAAATATCAAATAACAACAAAGGAAGAGTGCTTGACCGAGAGAGAGCCCACTTTCAACTGGACGCAGAACTCCTCGCTGGCAATGTAACAGTTTGGCCACACGATTTTTTTTCTTTTTTCTTTTTGTCACAGATCAATTATGACGAAGACGACCTCGACGTGGTGTCAATTAAGGTGAAGGCCAACAATTCGGCATAAGCTGCACACTATTTGTTTGTCGAAGTGAAAAGTAAATGAAAATAAATGAACAAGTATTGAGAAACAAACAAAACAAAAAAAAACCGCTATGTTTTCGTCTGCAATGTAAGGGAAATAATCATATGAAGAGACAGTATTCTCTCTCTCTCTCTCTCTGTAATAAAGTCGCTCGCAAAGTAAGCTTGTGCCTGTCATTCAAGTCGATCACGGTATCGAAGGCGCAGGGAAGGGTAGGGGTGGAGTGGAAGGGGAGGGGGGGGGGGGGGGGGTAGGGGGCAGTAGATGGCGAGCGCTCCTCTCGCCAATCGCAAGCAAGTTGACAGAATTCGGCGAATCACCAACGCGACATATACTTACAGCTGAAAGATAGCCATGGCAAGCGGAGAGGAAGTTTTACACAATACACTTGCTAGTTAAACTGCTCCCCGTTTCAAACGCGCTACTTCTCCGATGCAGACAAGGTAGATGTGGGTTAGAGACAAGGGAAAATGTTTGGAGTTACTGCAGCCATATTTTTTTCCCCTAATGCGCTAGAAACAGTAACCTTCCCTGACTGGTAGGTGAAGTGGTTGGATTTTTTTTTTTTTAACTCTCGAGTTGACCTTTTTTCTCCCCCCCCCCCCCCCTTTTTTTTTTTTTTTTTTTTTTTTTTTTTTTTTTTTTTTTTTTAGAGGGGAAGATCTGAGGGCTGGCTTTGGAAAGTTCTTGAATTAGTGTGAAAAATTTTCAAGGCAGCAGTTTGTCAGGCGAACGTTTGGCAAGGAATGGGAAGATAGAAAAAGGGTATGAGTAGGGTGGAGGCTGTGATGGAGGACTCTCTCTCTCTCTCTCTCTCTCTCTGATTGCTGCATATATCATAATCAAAACACAGAGTACTTTAGTAGGCCCCCCCCCCCCCCCAAGTATCATGTAAGTTAAAGATGACTTCATTTTGTCCGTCCTTCCTCTCCCTTCCCCCCGCACGCCTAACCCCACCCCCTCACTACACACACACACACACACACACACACACACACACA
>JADBJO010000350.1:47500-52500 GCA_016801955.1 Conus betulinus | reverse complement strand
AGAAACTACGTTGTGCGCTAGACACAACGCAGGTTTGAAGAAAAAAAAAGAGAGAGAGAGAGAGAGAGAGAGGAGAGAGAGAGGAGAGAGGAGAGAGAGAGAGAGATGAGAGAGAGAATGAATGAATGAATGACGATGACATTTTGACATTTTTGACAATTACATTGACGGATTGTCACTGAGACACACACACCCAACACACACACACACACACACACACACACACAACACACACCACACACACACACACACAGAGAGAGAGAGAGAGAGAGAGAGAGAGAGAGAGAGGAAGAGAGTCTGAACTCGGAAAAAGAGTTTACTGCAAGGCCAGAGGCCTGTATGCAAAGAGAGGAGATGATGCTCTGTAAAGACACAAAAGAGAGAGAGAAAAGAACCACACAGACCAAACTCTAAAGAATCTAAAAAACAAAAAATATACATGTCCATGTAGAGAGAGAAAAGAGAGAGAACTCACACAAGCCGAGGAGAGAGAGCAAAAGAGGATTTCCTATGAGAGAGAGAGAGAGGAGAGAGAGAGAGAGAGAGAGAGAGAGAGAGAGAGAGAGAGAGACAGACAGACAGACAGACAGAAAGGAAAAAGAAAGAAGGTAGTGGTCGTAGACGATGTGTTGGTGGTGACGACAATACCGACCGGAATGTACATTAGTAGAGCTGCATGACCAGCCTGTTGATAGAGAGATACCATGGTTTGTTGTGTTGTTGTTATCGTTGTTGTTGTTATCGTTGTTGTTGTTGTTGATGTTATCGTTGTTTTTGTTGTTGTTGTTGTTGTGGGTGTTTTTTGTTGTGGAAAAACTGTTGTTGTGTGTGGGTGTTGTGTGTGTGTGTGTGTGTGTGTGTGTGTGTGGTGTGTGTGTGTGTGTGTGTGTGTGTGTGTGTGTGTGTGTGTGTGTGTGTGTGTGTGTGTGTGTGTAGTTAAATGACGATTTATTTCGAATCCTATTTGCTTATTAACACAACTCTGTCTCTCTTCCTCTCTGTCTCTGTCTCTCTCTCTCTGTGTCTCTCTCTCTCTCTCACACACACACACACACACACACACACACACACACACACACACAGAGAAAGAGAGAGAGAGAGAGAGAGAGAGAGAGAGAGAGAGAGAGAGAGAGAGAGAGAGACCGACAGACAGACAGAGACAGAAATGCTCGTACTCGCTAGATTCAATATGCTGATAACATACCGGACAATGTGCTTCGGTTTGTAGACTGTATTTGATATGATGAAGAATACAGAAGTTAATTATCATAAAAATGACACGCAGAAATGGCCGCAGTGATGTATGGACTACAACAGGAAAATGAGCCAGCCAAAAACCAAAAAGAAGAAAAACGCGAACAGGGTAAACTAACTAATTACATGTGCAAGAAGCATAAGTAAGTAACCAGTCAAAAAAAAAAAAAAGTCGTTTAAGCATATGTGGAAAACTAATGCAGAAGCCCCTAACACCAGGAACAAAATTGCAAGCAAAAAATAAACTCATTTATTTCATACAGATATAAGTTCGTGGTTTTTTTTTTCTTTTGAAAAATTGATTTATTTGTTTAGTGATTGAAACTGGACCTGTCTTTTTTATTTGGGAATCTGTGTTGTATTTAGTTTGCCCTGCTCTGAGAGCTTATAATATCATTGGTTTACATCCCTGATATGCTGTTGTGGTTGGCTAAACTTGTCATCCGCATGGCTTGATTTGTTTATCGATATTTATTCTCTTCTCCCATTTTTATCTACCGATTGTTTATTTTCTTGTCCCATTTTTCTTGAAAATCTTGCCGCACTCATACACACATGATTTTAAAATGGATTATTGGCTTGTCAGATCCTGCTGTTTTTGTTCCTTGCGGAGAAAAAAAAAAAAAAGAGAATTAGCTGCCAACGGCTGTTTTGATTTCAAATGGAAAAGCAAAGAAACGAAGTGAGAACAATTTTGTTCTCACAACGCATTTTGGAGATTTGTATGAATTCATTTTGGTCATAGAGAACATTAGGACGACATGGTTATTATCAGACATAGCACATTTTTACGTAATATATGAAAGAAAAAAGAACATGGCTACAAGCGACAATGTTTTATAGATAAACGAAAGAATCCTTAATGTGTATTCTCTCTCTCACCCTCTCTCTCTCTCTCTCTCTCTCTCTCGTCTCTCTCTGTGTGTGTGTGTGTGTGTGTGTGTGTGTGTGTGTGTGTGTGTTTGTGTGTGTGTGTCCCCCCGCGCGCGCGTGCGTTTGTGTGTGTGTGTGTGTGTGTGTGTGTGTGTGTGTGTGGGTGTGTGTAACGCGCACTCGCCACGCAGTCACCACGCGTGCACGTTAGTACTTCCTGAAATAATTTTTTTTTTCAACTTAGTTTGATTCTTCTGTTTTAAGACTTTCTTCTTCAGTCCTGAAAATTTGAAATGCTGCAGAAGTTGGGTTTCTGACCACCAACATCACTGACGCGCCTCTCACGCCTGGGGGTTTCCCCGAGACACAAGCGCCCACGTTAAAGACTTTCTCGACTGGTGCGTTGAGAAGTCGAGTCTTCACACAGACGAAACTCTTAACTTCACCTATTAACTTTCTCCTGCTGACAACTGCTTCTGACGACGAAAAACCATCTCTTACCAACAGACGAGCGTTATTAGAAACCACGCAGACGACGAATGACGTCGGCCCCCATTAACCCATTACCGACAGTAAGGCCATTCTTTTTCCCACTGCCTTCATAAGTGAACGCCGGCGCGCAGGGAGATTATCATGCAGAGGCCGACTTTGGCCGTGCCGGATTACAGAAGACAGCAACAGACGGTATCACTTCGTTTCCCGATTACCGGCCTTTTATGTTATCCGATCAGCTGGCAAATAGGAGCTACTCAAGCTTGAGAAGGTGATGTGTGTGTGTGTGTGTGTGTGTGTGTGTGTGTGTGTGTGTGTGTGTGTGTGTGCGTGTAGGGACTCTCTAGAATAATAGTAACATGGTCGTGGAGAGGGCAGTGACCCTACCCCTGCAGTCTGTCTGAACTGTTGGTAGTGAGTTAGGATCAGGTTTAATATAACGTCTGCGTCCGCCCAACGGGGCGATAGGACAGGCAGGTGGGGGTTGGGGGTGGGGATGGGGGTGGGTGGTGGGTCTAACCGTCCCCAGGGAGTAGGGAAGTCCAGGCTTAGCCTGGCTGGATCTGTTATGAACTGCTGCAGGATTTGTCTTTTGCTTGATGAGCGCTTGGCGTCAGTGTGTGGCTGGTTTTTGTACTCCCAGTTCTTATAGAACAGGGAGTACTTTTACAATGGGATGAAGAAATGCTGTCTGTGTCTGTCTGTCCTGTCTGTCTGTCCGTGGTCAAAAATGTGTTGTCCCACTCGCTCCAGACAAAACTACTGGGCCAATCTTACTGAAAATTTGTAGGTATGTTCATTATGGGTCACGAATAATGCCCAATGTTCTAGTTTACCATTATAGCCGTTTCTAACGGCTGTAACGGCCTGTAACGGTTTTTCTTCTTCATGCAATACCTCAGAAGTACTACTGGCCGATCTTTGTGAAAATTAGCAGGTATGTTATATATGGGTCACGGATGATGCCCGATGGTTTTTGTGTACCGTTATAGCCATTACTAACGGCTGTAACGGCCTGTAGTGGTTTTTCTTCTTTATGGAATATCTCAGAAAGTACCTGGCCGATCTTTTTCCGAAAATTAGCAGGTATCTTTATTATGGGTCATGAATGATGCCTGATGTTTTTGTTTTACCCCGTATAGCCGTTACTAACGGCTGTAATGGCCTGTAACGGTTTTTCTTCTTTATGGAATATCTCAGAAAGTACTCGGCCGATCTTTCTGAAAATGTGTAGGTATGTATATTCATTATGGGATCATGAATAATGAGCGATATTTTAGTTTGCCGTTAGAGCCGTTACTAACGGCTGTAACGGCCTGTAACGGTTTTTCTTCTTCATGGAATATCTCAGAAAGTACTTAGCCAATCTTTCTGAAAACTAGCAGGTCTGTTCATTATGGGTCACGAATAATGCCCGATGTTTTAGTTTACCATTATAGCTGTTACTAACGGCTGTAACGGCCTGTAACGGTTTTTCTTCTTCATGCAATACCTCAGAAAGTACTTGGCCGATCTTTGTGAAAATTCGCAGTCTGTTCATTATGGGTCACGGATGCTGCCCAGTGTTTTTTAGTTTACCCCCGTTGTAGCCGTTATTAACGACTGTGACGGCCTGTAACGGTTTTTTTCTTCTTTATGGAATATCTCAGAAAGTACATGGGCCGATCTTTGTGAAAATTAGCAGTTAAGTTTGCTGTGGGTTACGGATGATGCCCGATGTTTTAGTTTACCGTCATACTGTCACTAACGGCTATAAAGGCCCATAACGGTTTTTTCTTCTTCTTTATGGAATATCTCAGAAAGTATTTAGCAGATCTTTCTGAAAATTTGTAGGTATTTCCATTATGGGCGACGGATGATGGCCGATGTTTTAGTTTTACGGGATGGTCGTTACTAACGGCTATAACAGCCCATGACGGTGTTTCTTTTTTTTTATGGAATGTCTCAGAAAGTACTTGCCGATCTTTCTGAAAATTTGTAGGTATGTTCATTATGGATCACGGATGATGTCCGACGTTTTAGTTTACCGTTATAGCCGTTACTAACAGCTATAACGACCCATAACGGTTTTTTTTTCTAAAAAAAATAGAATATCTCAGAAAGTACGTGACCGATCTTTCTGAAAATTTGTAGATATATGTTCATTATGGGTCATGGATGATGCCCGATGTTTAAGTCTACTGTTACAGCCGTTAGGAACGGCCCGTAATGATTTTCTTCTTTTTGGAAAATCTCAGAAAGTTCTTGGCTGACCTTTCTGAAAATTTTGTATGTATATTATAGGTCAGAGATGATGGCCGATGTTTACCAGAATATCCATTACTAACGGTTACACACTAGCCCAAGACGGTTTTCCCCCCCCCTTTATGGAGTATCTCACG
>JADBJO010000350.1:30000-42500 GCA_016801955.1 Conus betulinus | reverse complement strand
GCTATGTGCAACGTGTCATCCATACCAACGGCCAAACTGGCCTTCTCTTCCGAAAGTTCGTGATGGGATTTTACGTGTGTGCAAGATATTATGCGTGCGTTCACACACAGAACCTCGGTTTATAGTCTCATTCGAAGGACTGTATGGGAAATGGAGTCAGAACCAATGTTAACTCCGAGGGAGAAATCCCCCTGTACCGAAACGCCTCAGCGGAGATTCGAACCCGCAACCCCAGGATCACCAAGATTACGAGTCCGGCGCTCTACCAACTGAGCTATTCCGGCTCCCGGAATGAGTATGAGTAAGGTGAGGGGCCCGTTGTATCAAACAATAATATATCAAAATCAGCAAGAGATTTTTTCGTTTAGTAATTGAACACAGGTTTTGAATGGTGACTAAGAGTTAAAATTTAGTGTCATCAAAACAAACGAATCCCCCCCCCCCCCCCCCCCCCCCCCCCCCCCCGCAATTAAAAAAAAAAAAAAGGAAGTTGGGGAAAAAAAAAACAACAACAGAATGGAGGCCCCACTTAAGAAAAACCCGAAACCAATACGAAAGACAAACAACACAAAAAAAAGTCTTAAAAACGAAAAAGAAGAAAGAAAAGAAGCTTGTAAGGAAGAAAATTATTGAGGGGTCCATAGGCAGGTGGTTAGAGCGGTAGTTTACCTCTTGAATGTTTGGAACTTTTTTCTTTTCTTTTTTTTTATTTCTTTTTTTGTTCGGTTTGAAAAATCTTCTCTGTCCACCAAGCAGTGAAGAGGTATCTGGTTCAGGTGAGGGAACGTCAAAGGCGGGAGAAGGAAGAAGATGGGCTCCGCCCTGTCCTTCTTATGCCGTTCACCAGGTACGGTGAACCTTGGACAGGTCTCTGTTCATACAGCCCTCAGGGTATGGGACTTTAAAGGGGACTTTTGTTTTTCAAATGAAGGTGGAAATTCCTGTTGAAGCTACCATAAATCAAAGTAGTAGGCCGTTGTCTGCTAGGGACGCTTAATTGACTAGTTGATTCTTTCATTCATTCTTCTTCTTCTGTTGGTTCGTTATTTGTCCTTCCAATCATTTACTAGTTTTTTTTTTTTCATTCGCCGATTCTGTGTTTCTTTACTTTGTTTATATCCTCCCACCCAAGAAACCTCCCGTAAATCATTGTTGAGAGGAGAGGCTGTTTTCAAAGGGCGCTTAATTGTCTGTTCGTTCCATCCATATTTCATCCTTTCCTTCGATTACTTCATCTTTATTTATTCATCCATTCTTCCGCTCCACGTTCCCTTACTTCTGTATTTTCCTTGCCCCCCCCCCCCCCCCCCCCCCCCCCACACTTTTTTTTCTTTAATATCCCTTCCTCCTCTTTTGTTGGTTAGTTGTCTACTTTTTTTTTCTTCCATGAGCTCACTGTCCATTTGCTTTAAATTATGCGAGCTCACAATAGACTGAGATAGTCATGAATTGACTATAGAGAGCAGTTACGGAGGTGGGGGGGGGGGGGGGGGGGGGAGATCAAGAGAATATCACTTGATTCAAACCAGTTCTGAAATCGTGATTAAGAGTAAAAGACAAGAGGGATATGAACAAACATGTAAAAATCAGAAAGAAGATAAGAGAGATTCTCGGGGTGCAGGGGTGGGGTGGGGGAGGGAAGTCAACAGATGGTTGGTTAGAGTTCAGATAATACCCCGTCACCTTGAGGTATTGTAGCCACAAACTTAAAAGCATTTCACCATTCAGATGGTATCATGGACACACGTGGATATCAAGCTGGCTGACGATGGTTTGGCAGTTAGTGGTGGGTGGAATAAAGGAGATTTCCTGCCCGAGACTGATGGCCCGCAGAGGATCGGAGTAGCACGTCCCTACTGGCACGTGACGCTGTATCCTCAGCGTCCTACTTCCGGCTTACAGCCGTCGAATTTCATTGGTTCAGCGCCGGGCAAGAGTTCACGGGAGGCAACTCTCTCTGTCTGTCTGTCTCTGTCTCTCTGTCTCTCTCTCTCTCTGTCTGTCTGTCTAGTCTCTCTCTCTTTCTTTTTCTTTAAAGGACGGTTATGTCTTAGTGTCTGGACCCATTAGTCCTGAAAGGATTTTTGCGGCATTTTTACACTGACAGATATATGTGATACATCTGCACAAATATCGTTATCTGCCGCGTGTGGTGTATGTACGGATATGAAGCTAAGTACGGCCTTCTTAATAAGGGGGGATTCTCTGCGAGTTTTTTTTTTCTCTTTCTGTCTTTTTGTTCCATCTTTTTTTTTTCTCTCTCTTCTTTCGGACCTTTTCACACCCCCCCCCCCACCCCCCCCCCCCCCCCCCACCCCCCACCCCGGCCACCGTCACCACCCCTCATCCTCAGCACTTTTTCTGTGCTATACCTCTCATGTTCTCTCGTTCTCTTTCTGTGTCTGTGTACCCCACCAACCCCCTGTACTCTCTAACTCTCCCTGATTTCAAAGGATAAATGGCAACAGGTGGCAGTTAGAACATTAAAACAAATGTTGAATCACTTCACATATGGCTTTTCCTTGTGTGAGAAGGTTCTCTGAAAGTTTGTCTTTTTGTTCCGCTCTTTCTGTTTAAGATTCTCTGAAAGTTTTGTCTTTTTGTTCCTCTCTTTCTGTCTTTACCTCTCTGTCTTTCTCTCCGTCTGTCCCTTCTTTTCTTTCATTCTGACCTTATTACCACTCTACCCTCACACCCACCCCCATCCTCACCACTTTGTCTAGGTCTGCTATTTCTCTCATGTTCTCTGTCGTGTGTGTGTGTGTGTGTGTGTGTGTGTGTGTGTGTGTGTGTGTGTGTTGTGTGTGTGTGTGTGTGTGTGTTTTGTTTTTTTTGTTTTGGTCTGGTTATCCCCACACTCTCTCCCTCTGTGTAACTCACTGTTTTCAGAGTATAATGGCTGCTGCTGGCGAAAGTGAAAATTTGAAAATGAATGTTGAAATATTGTGCCGATAAATGAAAGCTACAAACTAAGTCACGGGGTAAGGGAATGATAGGAGGAAGAGAGAACGGGATGAAGGGGGGGGGGGGTGGGGTGGGGGGGGGGGGGTGTGGGGTGGGGGGGGGGGGGGGGGGGGGGGGGGGGGGGGGGGGGGGGTGGGGGGGGGGGGGGGGGGGTGGTGGGGGGGGGGGGGGGGGGGGTGGGGGGTGGGGGGGGGGGTGGGGGGGGGGGGGGGGGGGGGGGGGGGGGGAGGGGGGGGGGGGGGGGGTGGGGGGGGGGGGGGGGGGGGGGGGCGGGGGGGTGGGTGGGGGGGGGGGGGGGGGGGGGGGGGGGGTGGGGGGCCGTTAAAAAAAAAAAAAATAAAAAAAAAAAGGTGAAAGGAGCAATTCTACGTAGTAACGATGCGTCGCGCCAAAGCGTTAGCGAGTAGTGTATTCGTTAACGTCACTTCCTGTTTAAAAATCTTTTATTTTTTAAAAAACAAGTAAAAAATAAAAACCGTCCCTTTCCCCTTCCTTCCCAGCACCCCTCTTCTTTTAAATTTCTTTTCCTTTATAAGGTATCGTTTTCAGAGTTGATTAGAGAAGGGCCTATTCTTGTCATTTTTTTTTCCCCCCATTATTTATATTTATTTTTCTTCCCTCGGCCGGGTGCGCCTTATTGAGTCGATCCCCGAAACAAGCATCAAGTTGTTTTTTTTTTTTTTTTTTTTTTTTTTTTTTTTTTCTTTCTTTGACTATCGTGTTTTGTAGTTGGGTTGGCATCGGCAATTTCCAGTGTTTTTAAAAATAAACTTTTTATCTAATCTCCCCCCCTCTATATTTTTCAACCTCTTCCCGACCTGTCTGCCTGTCTTGTCACTGTGTCGCTCGCTCTGCTGTGTCTGCCCTTCCTGTCTGTCTATTCCATAACTGTCTGTCTGCTGTCTGGTCCTCTTTTTCTTTTCTTCTTCTTTTCCCTCCTTTGTCTGACTGTTTGTGTCCTTTTGCCGCCCTCCCGCCTATGGCTCGGGCTACATTTGCCTGGATTTTGCCTCTCCTCCTTCCTGTCGTCCTCCCTGTCCTCTCTGGCGTCTCTTGTCTGTCCTCTTCTTTCTCTGCTGTGCCTGTCTGCGCTGTCTGTCTCTGCTCTTCTCCCTCGGTCTGTCCCCCCTCTTTTTCCTCTTTTTCTCTTCTTTTCCCCCCCTCTTTCTCTTGTCCTCTTGATCTCTGCTTCCTCTTCCCTATGTCGTGGTGTCCTGGAATGTCTGCTGTCTGGGTCCTCGTCGTTCTCTTCTTCTTCTCTCCTGTTTTTCCCTTTTTGTTTCCCTGTCTCCCTGGTCTGTTCTGTCCGTCCTTTTTTGCCCGTCTTCTTTTGTCTCTTGTCTCTCCTCCTCTGTCTCTCTTGCTCTCTGTCTTCTTCTCTTCTCTCTCGTGCTTCTCTCTGTGTCCCGCCCCCTACCTTTTTTTTTTCTTTTTTTTTCCAGTATTTCCCATTGTTCCAGCCAGCCTGCCGACTTTAGCATTCTTTTTCACTTCCTTTTTCCGCTCCCGATTCCTTTTTTCGTCTTCCCATTCTCTCCGTCTTCGTTCAAAACCCCAAGCTTGTCCGTTGGTGGGCCTCTCTCCTGTTGTCTGTTGTCTGCCTGCTCTTTCTTTTTCCTAGGCTCTGTTTGTTTTTTTCCTCTTTCTTCCCTTGTGCTCCACTTCTTAATGACACCTCTCTACCTTCTCTGTCCCTCTTTTTGTGTTTTTTCTTCCTCCTTTGTCCCAGCCATGATTTCGTTCATGTCAGCAACTGCTTTGTACTTACTACGTCCTTAACCACAGTTTTACTAGGTCACTAACAAGGCACAATGCAATGTAGTACTTTACTTTCTCTTTCTTACAACACACGCATAAATCATACATAATTGCTTGTGAATCGTTACATTTAACTATTTTTTTTCTGCTTATATGCTGTTCTTGTCAGCTAGCATGTAAAAGGTGTGGTGTGTGTGTGTGTGTTGTTGGTTTGTGGCTGTGTGTGTGGGTGTGTGTGTGTGTGTGTGTGTGTGTGAGGAGAGAGAGAGAGAGAGAGAGACTACAAGAGAAGACAAGAGATAGAGGAGAGAGAGAGGACGAAGAGAGGAGATATGAAGGAGAAAGGAAATAGAGAGAGAGAGGAGAGAGAGAGAGAAGAGCAGAAGAGAGTAGGAAAAAAACTGACGGACGACGGAGTCTTTCCGCTCATTCCCGATGGCCTTCCAGTCTTGTCCATGTGCCTCCTCTTGGCCCTGTGGAAGAGTCTGTGCCACCACCTTTTCTTTTTGTAGCTACTATGGGAGAAGGAGCGGGCGGAGCCTTTCCCGGGCAACCTCTTTGCACCACGCCTCTCATCTCGGCTGCCTCTCTCTGCCTGTGAGGTGGGGTCTTGAAAATGTGATTGCCTTTTTTTTCAAATTACCATACTACTGACTTCTCAAAAAACCTTCTCTACTTCCGTCTTACTACTCTACTATCTCAAAACTCAAACGGACAGTTCTGGGGCTGACATATTCATTTTGGAAGAGTCCGCATGCATAAGCCAGAGGATCGGCGTTCCTCAAGACCGTACTGGTTGCCCGCCTTTCCCCAGCCTGCTGTCCTGGGAGGAGAGAGAGAGAGGAGAGATAGAGGAGGAGAGAGAGAGGAGATAGAGGAGAGAGAATGACCCGGTGTGTGTGCATTGGGTGAATTGGTTGGTGTTGTGTGGGTTGTGAGTCTCCTTAGTCTCCTCGTCTCCCCCTCTGCCTCTCTCTCCTCTCTTCTCCTGCTCTCCTTCTCTCTCCCCCTCATCTCTCCCGTCTCCCTCTCCTCCTCTCCTCCTCCTCCCTCCTCTTTGCTCCTCTCTCTCTCTCTCTCTTGCGGCGTCCTGCGGTCTCTCTCTCTCTCGTCCTTCCTCTCTCTCTCCTCTCTCCTCTGCTCATCCTCTCTCTCTCTCTCCTCCCCCCCCTCTCCCTCCCCTCTCGTTCTCCGCTCTCTCCGCTCCATTCCCTCCATCTCATCCTCTCCGCTACTCTCCTGTCACTCTGTCTCTCCCGTCTCGCCTCTCCTCCCCCTTCTCCCCACCCCCTCCCTCCTTCTCCTCTTTCTCTCCCCTCCTCTCCCTCCCTTCTCTCCCTCTCTATCCTTCCCTCCTCTCTGCCTCCTCTCTGGGGATCCCTCCCCTCTCTCTCTCTCTTCCACTCGTCTCTCTCTCTCACCCTCTGTCCTGTCCCTGCTCTCCGTCGTCTGCTCTCGGCTCATCCGGGGCCCTTCTCTCTTGCTTCTCTCAGTCCTCTCTCTCTGGCTCTCTGTCCTCTCTCTCTGTCCTCGCTTCTCCTCTCCCCTCTCTCTCGTCTCTCTCTCTCCTCTGTCTCACTCTCTCTCTTCTCCTCTTCTCCTCTCTCTCTCTCTTTGCGGTCGTCTGTTTGTGTGCCTGTGTTTTGCGGTGGGTCTCTGTGTGTGCTGTTGGCTTCTCTGTGGTGGTGCGTCTATACAAAAATGGTATGGTGTGGGTGGGGTGTGTGTGTGTGTCTCCTTCTCGATCTGTTTGTCTCGCTGTCCTCTTCCACCTTCCCCCTCTCTCGCCTGTCTCTGTGCGTCCTGTGTGTGTGGTGTGCACATGCTTTTGCCGGTTGTGCGTGGCTCATCTTATCTACCCCCCTCGGCCCCCCTAGAAAGCATTTTGTGCATTTTTGGATTGATGTTTGTTTTTTTGCGGTTTGCGTTTGTGTGGGTCGGTTTTTATTTGGGCTTTTGTTTTTGTGCGTTGCGATTTTTTTTTGCGGTGCGTTATTGTTTTTGGCGGCGCGCACGCCCGCTCATTGGGGCTGGTACTTCGCCAGCCCACAGCCACACGTGAATTTGGTCCCACCACAGGCCCGGAACCCCCTCATTCCCAGAGAGCGCTCAAGTCCAAGTCACAGGTCCCATGAAGCAAAAAACATCCCCTATCGTAAGACACCGCACAGCTGACATCTTGCCTGGTAGTCCACTTCTTTTCTGATCCATGTCCGCCGTGGTTTTTTTTCTGATATTATCCTGTTCCGTGGGTTCCGTGGTGTGGTTGCCTGTTGTGATCCATGTTCCGTGGGGCCTGTGCTGTTGTGATCCATGTTCCCCCCCTGGGCCCCCCCCCCTCCTCCCTGCGTTTCCGCCCCCCTGGTCCCCCCCCCCTTTCCCCCCCCCCCCCCCCCCCCCCTGGCGCCTGTTTTGTGATCCATGTTCCCTTGGCGCCCCTTTTCTGTCCAGCTTGCAGACACCACCACCCCTAACACTAGCCCCCCCCGTTGATGACGCGAGTGGCTTAGGTCGTGGAGGCCGGCGCCGGCGTTGAGTGTGAACTGTCCCCCCTCTCCAGAGGCGCTCACGATGTCCCCCTCGCCTACTGCTGACATCCAGTGATCCCGACGAACTCCACCAGGGCAGAGAGCTCCGGCGAGAAAATCGAACTAAAAGTCCCATGAAGCAGGATGGCAATGAATCGCCAGAGAGTTTGAGATTTTTACAAGTCACTTATCGATGAGATGACCCTAGATGCGGTTGGTAAGATTTCCGTTCATTCTGAGACCCGCGGTGAACAGAGCTGTACTCTACGCTCTACGCTGACTTCTACTCTTACTTTGATACCTGTCCCGGGCAATCGACCACCAGGACCCTAGAGAATAACCGACACTTGCGAGACGGTCTATGAATGTGGACAACAACCACTCTCATAGACCGCGGTCCATCTTCTTGATGTAACTTGACTGTTGGGTGTGGTCCCGATTCTTCCACCTGAGCCCATAGCAGACTCGCCTGGTGGGGGGGGTGTGGGGGGGGGGGCCGCAGGTCCAAGCAGAAAATCAGACACTTCAGACACATGTAATGGCTCGATGGAATCGAACCACACGCGACCCCCCTTCCTTCCCTCCCGGATTCCTGCGACATAGCCAACTTGGCCCGGCGCTGGTGCCCAACGTTGCAGTTTCCGTTTGACCTTTGGAGCCTCTAACTCAACACTACTCCCGCGGACAACTCACTTTCTCGAACGTATAACATAAAAACAAAAAATAAAACCCGGCATACCTACAACTCGAAACAGATACCGGCGGGCCTGCCCGGCTCCCTAAGTAAGTCGGCAACGGTAACACGTGCGCGCTCATTGCGCTTCCTACAAGGTCAACCACCCCTACCAAATCAATCGCCATTTAGCTTGTTTAAGCGATTTGCTAATTTTTTTTTTTTTTTTTTTCAGCAGTACACTCCTGGTTTTCAACTCAACACCGTCCGAACTTTCCGGCTCCGAACGTAGGCTGATAATTTGCGGGGTCTTTATTTATATGATAAATTTTTAAATATTTTAATATCTAATACCCCCAATACCCCTTGCGTCTTTATGATATATTTAATGTGATAAGATAAATTTAAAATATCATATTGTCTAATACAATACCACGACCCCCTCCCCGAAATTTAGAGTGTCAAAATTAAAAATTATCATGCCGCCGCATCGAAAGACAACAACTTACAATGACAAACGCTACGCGTTTTTCGGACCTCTTTGCCTCTTTTGTCTTTTTCAGGCAAGACAAACACAGATTCATTCAACAGGTACAATGAAAACGACGAAGAGAAACGTGAGGTTAGTGTTCATCCCGGGTATTAATAGGTCGGTTCAATTGTGTCGGCTTGGCGCAATCAGGTTTGGGGGGTGCATGCCCCGTATCCCTCTTCCCGGGACGGTAAGGTTGTGGTTCCAGAGTATGCTGGGGGATGAATAGAGCGGGGGTGCCAAGTGACCAACCAGGACTGATTAGGGAAGGAACCTAGTGAAGCTTCTTCATTTCAAACGCTCCTTCATAGTGGGAAACCTGAATCGGGTTGTCCCCCACGGAGTTCTAGGTGGGAGAAGAGGGATGGAAGAGATTTGGGGATAAGGATGTGGGGAGAGAAGAATGCTAAATCAAGCTTCACCCTCACCCTCCCCACCCCGTCCTCCACCCCCATTTATATATCACTCTTTCTTCTTCGTTGTGTGTGTGTGTGTGTGTTGTGTGTGTGTGTGTGTGTGTGTGTTTTATGTTGAAATTAGAATCTATACGAAGAAAAGAAGAAAGGGATCGTTTAATGGAAAAAATAAGACTGTTGAAAGAAAACCCGAATAAACCAAACTGCTATTAGTGAATAACTTGCACCCTTTTTCTCTTTCTTACTTTTCCCCCCCATTTTCTTCATGACGCAGGTAGACGATCCTATTCCTGTTGATGTCTGCCTATTCATCTTTCCATCCTAATGCAGCTGCTTTTCCCTGTTCAGATTCCCTGAATTCTGCTCGGGACCGAAATCGATCGCAACGTTTTGAAACGAATTTCTTTTTTTTGTTTTGTTTTGTTTCTGTCTTTAAAAAAAAATAATCTGTTTCTGGGTATTTTGTTTCTGTGCGCTTATAATGGATGGAAAACTGGAGCCCCGAGGTTATGGGGGTGAAGTTTGAAGGTTCTTGGCGCCTCGGCGTTTCCATCTGGTTTCCATATTCTCCGCGTATACATACTGCCTGCAGGGAGTGTTCGGCCGTACCATGTTGGTTTCCGGAATCATGTTTGGCATTTCAGCAACTCCTTACATTTTTTTTCTCTTTGACGTAATTTGTTTTTCAGTTCGCGCGCGGTTATGCTAATCGATGAGAATGGGGATGGTGGAGATGATGGTGCAGATTTCCATTCCGGTCTGAGAGTGCACGACAGGGCTGTGCTCTACGCTTAGTTTCGCAATATATCCCTGGAGTCAACCAGGCCCGAAAGAAACAGACGCATGCAGTGTTGGTTAGGAAGTTTTTCAGAGACACATCCGTTAATTGGAAGGGGATGGTGGCTCCAAGATGTGTACTATTTCATGTGCCACTCACAGTACAACATGTACCCATAGTGTTGGGATTTGCACACTGTACAACATGTACCCACAATGTTGGATTTGCACACTGTACAACATGTACCCGTAGTGTTGGGATTTGCACACTGTAAAATATGTACCCATAGTGTTGGGATGTACACGACATTGGACAGAGACACTTTTCAGTTAACATCTTGGAGACCTCACGCTAGGGTGTTTCACCGGAAGTGAATTTTGAGTTTGAAAGAGATCAGAATTGTTTCATTGGATCTAAGGTTTTTTTTGTTTTTTTTTTTTTTTTTTTTTTTTTTTTTTTTTTTAATATGGAAAATTGATCCAGTCATAAGACGTTTTTGAGTAAGTTTGAAAGAGATTGCTTCCCCCACCCTCCCCGTCTCTCTTTTTTTTTTTTCTTTTCGATACAAACTCGCATGGATTCGATTTTTGCAATGTGAAGATTGTCCCCTAGCGGTCGGCTGGGTTGTAAAGAAGATGAACTGAACTAGGCCTGCCTTGTTCACCTTGATTTAATTCTCTTGAGTGGCGTTGATGTAGTGACACTGAAATGCCCGAAAGACCAGACGGGGAAAACAAACAAAGAACAACAACAACAACAACAACGACAATAAAAAGGGGGAGGGTGCCAGACTGCATTCTGACCCCCGCAGTATTTAAAGAAAAAGAAAAAAACAGCAGCTGATGGTGGACACACACACACACACACACACACACACACACACACACACACACACACACACCACTTTTATAGGAATTTGTGAGATGAGAGAATACCCCGTCTAAACATTTGGAAGATGAGAGTACCCCCCCCCCCCCCCCCCCCCTTTCACCTCACCCCCCCCCCCCCCCGCTTGAAATTTTGGAACGTGAGGCGCCCCCCCCCCCCCCCCCCCACTCTCCTTCTCCCTTCCCCCATTGCTGCGACTGAATATATGAAAGATGAGCCTATGCCCTCTTCCCCATTTTAAAGACCTGAGTGATATTTTTGTCAGTTTTCAATCAGACTGCCGTCCCCACCCCCACCCCCCCTCCACTCCTAAAGCAAAAATATCTCCCAACAATTTCGGTAGAGAATTTCTGGTAAGACCTAGAAACACAACAAAAGTGCCTAAAGCAAAACAGAATCAGCAAGAAAGAGAAGTTAAAAGAAGAAAAAAAAAAGAAAAAAGAAAAAGAAAAAGACCCCCAAGATTGCTTCTTCAGAGACTCCTTCCACTTCGCCAGAAACTGTTAGCAGCCAAAGCCAGGGACACACCACACACACACACACACACACACACACACACACACACACACACACCACAATACACACACGCACACAACACACGCACGCACGCACGCACGCACACGCACGCACACACACACACGCACACACACACACGGACAAAAGAAACTCTCGAGCATCATGTTTGGGAAAACGAACTCCGACCCTCAGAGCGACATGTACACAATCCCCGCAGTATTAACAGTCCCACGTGTTCGTTCAGCGTTGAGTTTAGGCCAAAGGAAAAAAAAAAAAAAAAAAAAAAAACCCTCCGTGCGTGCTCCGTCGTATTTGCAGAAGAGGTAAGCACTGCCGGAGCGTTCTCCTTCGGAATCCCGCCATTTCCTCGTGGTGTCAGGAACGACAACCCTGTGGCACTTTCCCAGTCTTGGAACCGACACCTGCCCCGCGACCCCTTGTTAAGGGAGCGGACAGCCAAAAGGTATATGAGGCTTTGCGCTGGGAATGCAACCCAGCTCCCCAGGAGTAAAATTGGAGGAGCTGGCAAACGGTAAACAGGCTCAACGGCGTACACACACACACGCACGCACACACACACACACGCACAAGCACGCGCGCGCACACACACACTCGCACACGCACACACACACACGCACAAACGCGCGCGCGCGGGCGCATATACACACACACATACGTGCGCGGGCACGCATGAACACGCACATACACACATACTCAAAACACACACACACACACACACACGGACGAAAGCACGCGCGCGCGCGCGCGCGCGCACACACACACACACACACACACACACCACGCACGCACACACACACGCACGTACGTACGCACACACACACGCACTCCCCCCCCCCCCCCACATGCATACATACACAGACACACACACACATACATACATATATACATACATACATACTCAGATACAGACTCACACACACACACACACACACACACACACACACACACACACACACACACACACACACACACACACACACACGTCCCTTCTAGGCACACACGAATTCCGTGTGGGGGTGCAGCAGAAAAGCAAGTGCAAGCCAAGTTAGGCGCATCGACCGGAGGAAAGAAGATAGCGGAAGCAACGAGAACTCATTAACCGTCTAGCGGCTTATCGATGAGAGAATGGGTAACTGATCTTTCTGTTCAAATCCCAGACCTGGCCTCCTGTTTCGTGCTCTCTGCTCCCTCCAGTACCATTTAGGGGGGGAGGAGAAGAGGATGAGGAGGGGGTTGGGGGGTGGGGGGCAGTTGGCTGCATTGCCCTGTTATGGATGGTCCAAGAGCACGCTATCCCTTATATCCCCAGTCTCTGAAGTGTTCTTCTCTTCCTCGTTTCAACGCCCATGGCCTCCGCGCTCCCCACCCCCTTCCCTTTTCCTTTTCCCGTCAAATTCCACACCTCCATCCCTCTTTCCCTAATCGG
>JADBJO010000350.1:12500-20000 GCA_016801955.1 Conus betulinus | reverse complement strand
GGACTCGGGTTCCGTGGTCCCAGGGCTGCCTGGACGCTGTATGTGGTGTCTGTGGAGGGGGAGGGGTGGGGGGTGGGTTGGAGGGGATGCAGATCTCAGCTCGGGGGAGCAAAGTTTGTTTGTGGAGTTTGTTGTTAAAATCTGTTGGCGTTGTTGTTTGTTTATTTTGTTTTTGTTTTTTTTTAACCTTTTGTTTCCTCGCAAGTCTGGAGAAGCTCTATGGTGTTTGCTCGGGGTTGTAAATCAACCTGAGATGTGTGTTGGTTTGTTTTTAAGAGTGTAGCCCACGAGGTGTAAGATCTGTAGCCCCTCGCCGTCATCTTCTTTGACTCCGACTGTGTGTCTCAACTCCTTCTTCTTCTTCTTCTTCTCCTTCTTCTTCTTCTTCTTCTTCTTCTTCTTCTTTCCCACGTCCTCCCCCTGTGTCTTCCTTCCTTCCCTCTTCTTCCCCGTTCGTTTTTTCTTTTTTTCTTTCTTTCTGTCTGTCTGTCTGTCAATCTTGCTTTCTTTTCTTTCTTTCTTATCTGTCTTCTTCCATCCCCTCTTCCTCCTCTTCATCGTCAAACTTCTTCTGCACTCAGGGGTTATACTTGTCATGTGCTGTCGTTTCTGCCAGAGACGCGAGGTTTACGACCATGTTCGTCATTTTTTTTTTGAGACAGCCATATTCCGTTGTCAAAAGTGGTGCTATCATCCATGTTTGTGTTCAGAATACACGGAGCACTGTTGTGGATTACAACACTATACATATCTGAACGGCGTGTACATGTGGGCAAAGGCGGCCAAAGTAAAGCGAGGGGTTCGGTAGGATCGGAATCACGGGTCTTACGGACTGGCACCCTAGCGGTTCATTCCACCGTCTAGCCCCAACACCCAACAGGACCCGAAAAGAACAACAGGTGACAAGTCTTTCAGAAGCACTGAATTCAGCGGAGAAAGAAAAGCACACCCCCTCCCCCCCCCCTGCCTTCTGCCGTCCTTCTTCTTGCGCTGGTTGGTAAACTTGACGCTGTCCTCATGGTCTGACAGAAAGGAGCAAACGTATCCCAACAGAAAGCTATAACTACAGTCACTGGGTCAGTGAATTGAAAGAATGAACAGGAGAGAGAGAGAGAGAGAGAGAGAGAGAGAGAGAGAGAGAGAGAGAGAGAGAGAGAGAGAGGTGGGAAGGGGGGGGATCTATCCCAATTACACACACACACACACACACACACACACACACACACACACACACACACAACACAAAAAACGAATGTGCTTATCATCATCAGTCCCCTCTCTTCCCTCTCCCACTCCCCCCCCTCCCCCCCCCCCCCCTTCCAAAAAGGGGGAAAAGAGAAAGAAAGAAAGAACAAAAAAAAAAAGGAAGGAAGAAAGAAAGAAAGAAAGAAAGAAGAAGAAACGAAGAAAACATCTGTCACCACGAAAACTGTAGCAGTTGTCTCATTTGCTGCAAGTGTTACACATTCTCAAGGAGATTGCTACGTTTGTAACATTTAACGTCGTATCACCAGAAAACGTACATAGGAGATGTCTTGCCCCCCGCACGAATGATCCTGTTTGGATTGGTCCTTCAGTCAGCAGATGATAAACCCCGGCTCCACATTGAAATCTCTAACAGTTCTCGGCGGACTTCACAAATTCCACATCTGCCCAATTTTGCTCCAAGTTTTTGCGAGCTTTTGCCGAGTTTCGCAAGACACAGCATGGTCAACCATTGTTCCAAAGCATGAACTACAGACGGACCATTCTCTTGCACGTGCAGAGGTCGAAAGTTCAATCGCATGCGCTTTTCTTTGAAAGTGACACGGGTGGTCAGCTCGTTGTGGTGTAGGTGCGAGCAGGGGGATAAAATATCCCGGCCAGTCATGGTTTCTCCACCTTCCCCCATTCCTGGTAAGGATTAACAAATGAAGAAACAAGAAACTTATTTACAGTGCCTAGTTTACAGGCCTGACCCGTGACAACAGAGAACGAGAGAGAGAGAGAGAGAGAGAGAGAGAGAGAGAGAGAGAGAGAGAGAGAGAGGGGGGGAGGGAGAGAAGGTGGGTTCAGTTCATTTCAGTTCAGTGGTTTATTTAACGTCTGTTCACCATTGATGATATTAGACGAAAAAAAATATCTAAAACGTCATCACTATCTAACAATGCTTAAACTCAAGAGAAAAAAAAAACAAACAAAAATAACCTAATCAATCAATGGTATTTGAAAAAAAAAAATTTAGATTGTGCGATAATAGTAGCAATGTTTATGATAGTAGGGCTGGACAATATTTGATATCTTGGACTGTGATGTCAATAGAATTTTCTTTATAGATTGGAGTTAAGAGAGAGAGAGAGAGAGAGAGAGAGAGAGAGAGAGAGAGAGAGAGAGAGAGAGAGAGAGAGAGAGAAGGCGGGACGAAAAAGGGAGGTGTGCGGAGGGAGTGAATGCCAATTTGATATTAAAGTGAAAAGCAAAACAATACAATGCAAAAAAAAAAAAGAAATTTGTGTGTGTGTGTGTGTGTGTGTGTGTGTGTGTGTGTGTGTGTGTGAGATAGATAGATAGATATAGAGAGAGAGAGAGAGAGAGAGAGAGAGAGAGAGAGAGAGAGAGAGAGAGCACGGAAGCTTTGATACAAGAGGAAAAATAAAAAGCTCAGAGAGAGAGAGAGAGAGAGAGAGAGAGAGAGAGAGAGAGAGAGAGAGAGCACGGAAGCTTTGATACAAGAAGAAAAATCAAAAGCTCAGAGAGAGAGAGAGAGAGAGAGAGAGAGAGAGAGAGAGAGAGAGAGAGAGATCAACAGAAGCAATGGGTCCTGACGAATTAGCGGGGTTATTGGACAGAAGAAAGCCACACAGCCTCGTTTCCCTTGACACATCGAGCAGACATCTTTCTTTCGTCATATCCGGCTCCCTGCCGCTGTGAAGCCCTTGATAGGCGGAAGTTATTTGGCTTAAGACGCACGTGGTTGGTTTTGAAAGGTGCGAGACTTTAAAACATTTTTTTTTTCGTACTTTCCTTTTGTTTCTATGTGTCACTCGTCTGCTCCCACTGTTTTTGAGAAAGTGAAGGGGTAAGAGGAATGGTAGGAACGGGAGACAGTGAAGAAAAGTGTGTAGGTCTTTTACGTATGAATTCGTTTTGTTTCGTGGATCAGATCAGACGTGATGACAGTTTCTGTCTCGGATTTCATTCTCCCCTCTCGCTAGTTCTGCGAGTGTCTCTGCCCTTTGCACTTTGTGAAGTGGGTTCGACTTCGCTTTCCACCCAAGTACACTGCCTTTTTCACTTTGTAAACTTTGTGCTCGACTTCTCTCTCTCTCTCTCTCTCTCTCTCTCTCTCTCTCTCTCTCTCTCTCTCTCTCTCTCTCTCTCTCTGTCTCTGTTTGTCTGTCTCTGCCTGCCTGTCTAGTTGCGTGCCTGACTGTTTGTCTGTCTCCCTTTCTCCCCCCCCCCCCCCCCCCCCTGCTGTGTGTGTGTGTGTGTGTGTGTGTGTGTGTGTGTGTGTGTGTGTGTGTGTGTGTGTGTGTGTGATCGTCAAAACAATAAACAGCCACCCAATCAGAAACAAATTGATTGACAAATAGAGAATGGCTGTAGTGCGAATGACGTCGCGGACATGATCTAACAACTGGCACAGAGAAATGCGACTTTCTCCACATCTCGCTACAGACAACAAGTGGACTGTCCTGCGTCTGCATTTCTTCATTCACGTGACATACTGTGCTGCAATGACTTGAAAAAGAAAACAAGATTTACTGAGTCATCAATTTGAGGATAGACGATACATGTTAATTTCTGAATAATTAATTCCCTATTACAGTGAAAAATAGAACACTTCTTTGCTTGACTGGTCAGCCTGATTAAAAAAAAAAAAATTAAGTCGATTTGATTCGTTGTGAAATGAAAAACAACTGTCAGAAATACGTTTTGCAAATATCAGCCGAGGTGTTATTCCAGTTGTGCTGAATTTTAAAGTACTTAGAAGTGTTGGAGATGACGAACGATTTTTTGTTTAGAGTACCATCTGAAGACGGATGTGCTGCGATACACCTTCACATTTTTTCGTGAGACGGAGAGTTCGTCCATTCTTTGCCTGTTCCGAACAAGCTGTCCCAATTACAATCACTCTGAACCTTAACCTAAAGATCCCCCATGAACCTGACAGAGTTGACAGTGTCAGCAGGTGGCAAACCTAGCGATCGCGAGGGAGAGAAGTTCCACAGGAACAGGTTTCACAGAGGAATTCTAATGGCTTCTCCTATCAACCGCGAGGAAGTTAACAGAATTTTGCGGATCACATAGCCAGACATGTACAAAATGAGACAGAAATGGTAAACAGAGATGAACAGTTTGAAGAAGCTGTTTTGTAATTCAGCTTGCACTTCTGTTTAGAATGCACTTGAACTTCAACACAACCAATGTCAGTATTATCGTGAAGTTGCTGGGGGTGGATAAGGAAATGCTTTCCAGTTATACACAGTCGTTATTAAAATCCTCCACGCACCAGGAATAGTGGCGGCTTCGCACTGATTTAGCCTACGAGAAGCGGGCGGAAGGGTCACTTTCGTATCTTTCATAACGAAGTTGGTTGGTAAAATAAGATCGGCCAAATGCCGAAGGGGAACTAGAATGGCGATGACGCTGTTATAGTAAAACCTCTTTCTTGCATATGGGCCTGGACAAGACGGAGATGAACGGTGTAATAAACTCCCCCTTTGCCTGAGGGTATTAAGGAGATGGCGTTAACAGGCCTCAATCTGTACGCGAGTCGTTGAACCACGAAGAACAAGTTAGTGTAATTTTTCTTTTTTTTTTTTCCTTTCTTTCCCCGACAGCCGTCTTTCCGATGGACGGGGGATTGGATTCGGCAAAGGACCCAATGAGTTGCACGGACAAGGAACCGCTGAGGACGTGCCATCGCATTTCATTGGACGCTTTTGTTCATCTGTGTCCTCATACCGTTCATTTTAGCTTTTTTATTGCGAGTTTGTAATTCACCTCGACGCTCATACACTGTTCTTTAGTTTTTCTCTTTTTTTCGTTTTCTTTGCCATACTGTGATATGTATCAGGAACAGTTTGGGGTCGTTGTATTGATCGTTGCACAGGATCAGATAGCTGAGCACCGATTTGCAAGAAACATTTGTCATACTGTGATATGTATCAGAGATAACAGTTTGTGGGGTCGTTGTATTGATCGTTGCACAGGATCAGATAGCTGAGCACCGATTTGCAAGAAACATTTCGCTGTATTATACAGATATAACCTGTTTGTCATTTGTCGTCTTCTTCTTCTCTTCTTCTTCGTTTTGTCTTCTTCTTCTTCTTCTTCCGCTTTGTTCTTTTTTGTTCTTCTTCTTCTTCTTCCTCGTTCGTCGTCGTCGTCGTCGTCGTCGTCGTCGTCTCCTTCTTCTTACTCTTTCTTCTTCTTTTTCTTCTTCAATCACCCTCCTCCATATTCATCTTCTTTTTTCCTTCTTGTATGACGTTTTTTACTTCTCTTACTTCCCCTTTCCCCTTCATCTTCTACCCTCTTCTCTTTCTCACTCTCTCTTTCTTTTCTTTCTCTCCCCCTTGCGAAAACTCTCGACGTAAGAAATACATCACCTCAGCTTTCTTATTGTTTTTTTTTCTACATATTTTCTTTTTTGTTGTTGTTTTTGTTTTTCGTTTTTGTTGTCGTTGTTGTTTTTTTCAACCAATGGAAGGAGAAAGATGGATCGACAGCAGCCAATCGCCGGGTATGTGAGAAAGGAATGTCTTCAGACTTCAGACTTTTATTAAATCTGTGGCCCCCCCAGAGGGACAGGAGAGGGGTGGGGGGTGGAGGAGCGGAGAGGCTCTAGATGAGGAATGGCATGACGTGTGATGCAAAAAAACAACAAGAACAAAAAAAAAAAAAAAAAAAAAACACAAAAAAAACCCCCAAATACCCTGAACCGGAGAGAAATAAGCTGAAGTGGAAACAAGGATCAACCAGCAGTTGAAAGTGGTTTCATTACAGACAACATCAGTTACATTTAAGCCGGCCATTCACGAAGTTGTTGAAATTATGACTATTGACATAGCGGAGACAGCTTTTTGTGCTGTGAGACAGAGAATCTATTTTCTTTCACCGTAGCAACAGCAGGACAAACAATATACTATAAAATCCTCATCAGGTATACCTCCGTCACAACATAAAACTGTCAGATCATATCCGCAAGTAATTCGACTCCTGTCATGTTGGAAACAAGAGATTGGTAATGTATCATTATACGGTTCAAATGTAAGAATAGGATGAAGTACTAAATGTAATACCATTCCCTGTCTGTCTGTCTGTCTATCAATTTATGTATTTATCTCTCTCACTATTCATTTATGCATGTATGTATGTATGTATGTATGTATGTATGTATGTATGTATGTATGTATGTATGTATGTATGTGTGTATGTATGTGTGTATGTGTGTATGTGTTTGTATCTATGTATGCATACAAACTCTTGCTTGAAACAAATGTGTTGTTGAAACAGTCCCACTTCTCTTCCAGAGGGCTTCGTGGAGCAGGATGATCAGATCTGTAAAGCGTTGCTTAACTACATGAAGGGGTTTACGATGTAAACGGGGTTGGATCAGAAAGAAAGAACATTATCTAACAAATAGTAGACATCTCTAAAACCCAGCAAGGTTAAACTGCACGCATGCTTTGATACAAACGGTCAAAGAAACACACACACACACACACACACACACACACACACACACACTCACCTGGGAGTGTTGTTAAGTGCTGGTGTGTACAATCCTAGACATGAAGTTTTGCCAGTAGGACAGTACTCTGCAGCTGACGTCGACTTCGCACGGGTGAAGAGGGGATTACTGCCGGCACACAAAAAGAAGAGGAAAGAGTGGTTAGGTTTCCGACTGATTTGTAGACTGTACATTTGTGTTCCACTTCATATGTGAATGCCAAACGAAACAAGAAGCTTAATTGCCCTGCTCTGTCTGTCTGTCTGTCTGTCTGTCTGTCTGTCTCTCTCTCTCTCTCTCTCTCTCTCTCTCTCTCTCTCTCTTTGTACATGTTTGTGTGCGTGCATATGCGCGCGCGCGCGAGCGTTTGAATTTGTGTTCAGTTTTTACAAGAATGGTCAGTGTCTACACTTGATGACATTTGAATGCTGCCCACCCCATGGGATCTGGGGACAGAGAAAAAAAGAAAGGATAAGAAAGGACATGCATGAAATAAATGTAACCAGTCACTACAACACTCCGCGCATGGATAGGGGAAAAACGAGAGAGAGAGAGAGAGAGAGAGGGGGGGGGGAGGGGGGGGATAATTATGTTGTGATGCAGGATTTAGCGGAGGTCAAGGTAAGGGGAACCTGAAGGTGATTAGGTGGGGAAGATGGATAGACCCCATGACTAAAGGGATCAACAAAGGCGCAGGTTCTCCTCCCCCCCCCCCCCCTCCCCTTCCGACACACAGGCGGCGAACCATTACTGATTGGCTCATTGACTCATCAGCTGATCAC
>JADBJO010000350.1:5000-7500 GCA_016801955.1 Conus betulinus | reverse complement strand
GGAGGTGATTTTATATGCGCCCACACGTTGAGGACTTTCGGCCATGGGCGTTGAATGATACGTGTATTCACTGGCATCTCATTTCCTATACTTTGTTTTGTGAACGACCTCTCCTTGCAGTTTTACCCGGTATGTCTTGCCTTTGTTTGTCTTTTCTTTCTTTTTTGTTTTACATTCTTTTTGCTTGCTTTTCTTTCTTCTACCCCACCCCCCCCCCCCCCTCTCTCTCTCTCTCTCTGAGATGCCTGCGGATACACTTGTTAAGTCTTTAGCGGGACATTATCGGTCCACGCGAATCTCATCTCGGGGGCTACTTTTTTTGATGTTGTTTGGTTGTGTTTGGTTTTGTTCTCTCTCATCTCTTCTGCTTCTTTTTCTTACTTTTTCTTGTTCTTCTTTTTCTTTCTCTCTCTCTTCTCTCTCTCTCTCTCTCTCTCTATCTCTCTCTCTCGTCTCTGTGGGTGTGTGTTGTGTGTGTGTGTTTGTGTGTGTGGTGTGTGTGTGTGTGGTGTGTGTGGTGTGTTTTCCATAAAATATGCGTGATCATAATTGTACCCCATATCACAAAGGGTCAATGGCATTATCATTCTGTCTCTTTTTCTTTTTCTTTTCTCTGTGTATGCATGTATGTATGTGTATGTGGAGCAGAGAGAGAGAGAGAGGAGAGAGAGAGAGAGAGGAGGAGAGAGAAGACGAGAGAGAGGAGAGAGAGAGAGAGTAGTGTCAATAGATACTTGCCCGTTTCATTACCCTGTGAAAACGGACAGAAGCCTTAATAACAAACATTGTTCTCATTTGATGCTCCCCCCTCTCTCTCTCTCTCGCTCTCTCTCTCTAACACAGACACACACATGCTCACTCTCTCTCTCTCTCTCTCTCTAACACAGACACACACATGACTCTCTCTCTCTCTCTCTCTCTCGCTCTCTATCTCTCTGTCTGAAACGGTTTTATTTCATCTGGGCGTGGAGCAGTATGACAACGGTAAATATGTGGGGTTTGGGAGGCAGAGGAAGGAGGGATGGGAGGGTGGGTTGTGCAGGGGTGTGTGAACACAAGCCTAAGCCAAGCCACTTTCCAATACATTATCAGCAGAGGTCCATTGAACACAGCGCCACGCCACGACACTGAGCAACATGATGGAGAAAGGTCGGAATTAGTTCCAGACAGACAGACAGACAGACAGACAGAGCATGTGTGTGTCTGTGTTAGAGATAGAGAGAGAGAGAGAGAGAGAGAGGAGAGAGAGAGGAGAGATGGAGAGAGATGAGGAGAGGGGGGAAGAGAGAGGAGAGAGAGAGAGAGAGAGAGAGAGAGGAGCCCCCCCCCCCCCCCCCCCCCCCCCCCCCCGTGGATGAGTTGGTGTGGTGTGTTCTAGAGAAGAGAGAGAGAGCGAGGAGAGCTATATCGGAGAGCGAGAGAGAGAGAGATCGATGACCCTTGTTGCATGTGTTTGATCCGATAGAATGTTGCTGTGGAAGTGAGAGCATGTTGTGTGTGGTGTGTGTGTGTGTGTGTGTGTGTGTGTGTGTGTGTGTTTGAGAGAGAGAGAGAGAGAGAGAGATGAGAGAGAGAGGAGTGGAGAGGAGAGAGACGAGAGAGAGAAGGAGAGAGAGAGAGCGTGTGCATGTGTGTGTAAGAGAGAGAGAGCGTAGTAAGGAGAGAGCGTGTGTGTGTGTGTGTGGTGTGTGTGTGTGTGTGTGGTGTGTGTGGTCAGCGAGAGGGAGAGAGAGAGGGGGGGGGAGAAGAGAGAGGTGTTTGTATGTGAGAGAGATGTGAGAGAGAGAGAGAGAGGGGGGGGGGGAGACACAGAGAGAGAGGGAGAGAGGGGGGGGGGGGGGAGCAGATGGATATGGCGCTGATAGAGTTGATTTTCCCTAACGGTTGATTAGCTGCGGGGCGGAGGGGGGGGGGGGGGGGGGGGGGGAGCAGGTCATCCAGGCGAAAGGGGAACAGGGTAGGAAGACATGATGGAGACACACATGCTCGCCCAAATAACTCACACTCTCCCGGTCCGCACTTCGTGGCAGATTTTGTTTTTTATGATTGTCCAATCGAATTTTTTTTTTTTTTTTTTTTTTTTTTTTTTGGGGGGGGGTTGGGGGTTGGGTGGGGAGGGGATGCGAAAGGGGGAGGAGGGCTAAGGAAATGAAGAAGGGGGAGGGGAGGGCTGGAGAAGGAGGGAGGGAGGGAGGGGTAGCGGTGGGAAGGGGGGTTGCTTGGCTATGTCCTCCTGTCCTTCCTTCCTCTATTGCCCTTCTCTCTCCCTGTCTCTATCTAATATATTTTGCCCATTTACCAAAAAACAAAAAGAGAAAAAAAGAAAATAAAATGTTATATGTGTTAATTGATTCGTTAATGAGTTTTTGCTCGAGTCGGGCGCACGTCTATACGCGCGCGCGCGCGCGCGCGCACGAGCGTGTGTGTGTGTGTGTTGGGTGTGTGTGTGTGTGTGTGTGTGTGTGTGTGTGTGTGTGTGTGTGTGAGACAGTTTCTAACA
>JADBJO010000350.1:0-2500 GCA_016801955.1 Conus betulinus | reverse complement strand
AGATGGAGGGGGAGGGGGGCGAAGAGGAGGAGATAAACGAGGACAAAAATGTAATGAGAGGGTTGTGGGTGGGTGGTGACAGGAGCGGGATGGGGGGGGGGGGGGGGGTGGGAGGGTGTGGTTGGTTGGAAGAAGGAGAGCTTTCATCAGAGAGCAGAACTGGTAATATGTTTATAGTTTTATCCGGAGACATCGACATTACGAAAGGAGAGAGAGAGAGGAGAGAGAGAGAGAGGGAGAGAGAGAGAGAGAGAGAGAGGGGGGGGGGCAGTGAATAAAAACTTTATGGAATATTGATAGTAGCAAAAGGAAGCTGCTACGGGTTCCAGAGTTAGGCTCTGCTCACAAAGCTACCGCCAGATCCTGGGCTGTGAGTTCCGCGCGCTCCAGTGCCGTGCGCCGCGCATGGCCTAACTAATGGAACTTCGGCAGGTGAACGAGATCCAGCTGATTGGCAGCAACCGTGTACTCTTGAAGTGGTTTTCGACTTAGAGAAAGTGCGCTGTCTCAATGCACCTTTTTTTTTTTTTTTTTTTTTTTCTTCCTTTTCGTCCCTCCCTTCCCCAAAGTCCGGAAAGAAATCAGCGAAAGGTACAAGTGTTTACAACGTAGAGATAGTTTTTTTTTTCTTTTCTGAGTTCCAGTGCCCTTAAGAGACCCCCCCCCCCCCCCCCACACACACACACACACACCTTCCCCCATCCCGCTTTTTTTTTTGTTCTTCTCTCTCCCAAACCGCAGTTTCTATGATCTCACCTCTGAGACCGACTCAGCAAAATTTAGCAGTTATGAAAACATTCAAACTTCGTCTTTTTGGCGATGTACCAAAAGAAAAAAAAAAGAAGAAGAAATCCCATTTCAGATTCACTACTGAATTTGTAAACGCACACAGCGCAGCGCAATGGCCGAATGGTTAAAACCTTTATGTGCACGGATCTGACTGTCATGGGTTCGAACCAGTCGCATTGTTTTTTTTCGGCTTGACAGTCGTCTCTGTCCACCGAGCGATGAACGGGCGCCTGATTCAGTTCAGGGAAGGCTCAGGGCGGAGGAAGGAGAGGGACTGGTTCAGCCTTCCATCGTTCGGTGTCCCAGACACTACGAACTTCTTAAAGTGTACTGACCCCCCTGAGCCAAGTAGGCTTCAACCTAAATCTTTAATCTGGCCAGCACAACTCCGATCTGCTGTAGATGCCGGCCTTTGGCATTCAATCTATAATGGGAAAAAAAATATTTGGTTGTTTTATTCCCATCTTAATATGGTGTCGTTCTGGTAGTATTGGTGTCGTGCTAAACAGACCTGTCCACCCTCACGTTCCTCAACACACACACACACACACACACACACACACACACACACACACACACACAACACACACACACACGTGCGCGCACACACACACACACACACACACACACACAGAACACACACACACACACACACACCACACACACACACACACACACACATACACACTCATTATACATACACAAACACATACTCACTCGCTCACTCACTCACTCACTCACTCACTCACACACACACACACACACACACACACACACACACACACACACACACACAACACACACACACACAACACACTCTCTCTCTCTCTCTTGCTCACCCCACTCACCCACCCACCCATTCACGTGGGTTGCTTATAACGGAATGTCAGATCCCTTATAGTGGACGAGAACGTTAAACGTGAACGTAACGAAAACAACAGCGACGATGACGACAACAACAACACGGCAACAACAACAGCAACAACTGTATTGGGCCGCCGCACGTTGCTGAAAAAGAAGCCAAAATGACATGTAGAGACATGAAACAGAGTGCAAAATAATGATTATTTGATACACAACACAAAACAGAGAAACAAAACCAACCAAACGAACGAACAAAGTGCAAAAGCAATTCTCCCCGCAAGTATTGTTTTGTGGAATTTCTTTACATGAGTCGTCTGTAACGGCTGAATAATAAGATATTTGTGGAACATCCACGTGTCTTTCTTTTTTTTTTTTAATGTGTATTGTGTGTTAATAAAGAGCGTCACTTTTCCTTTGTTTTGCGTGTTTATTCGGTGTTTTTGAATGGTAACAACAGCATGAGAGAAAAGGGACATAGCGTGTTTGATTTCCCTCTAAACCCACCACCCCTTTCCCCCTTTCCCTCCCTCCCTACACCCTCCCCTCCCCCACATGCACAAAACACGTTATGAGATAAAAAAAAAAAAGGAGTGATACAGAGATGGTCGTGGAAGTTATCTTAGAACGTCAGTTTCACACTATAAGTGGCTTCTTCAGTTGAACGTTCCTTCGAGGAAAGAGGATAGAAGAGTGCGGAGGGACGTGGGAGGGGGGGTGGGGGGTTGGTGGGGCGTGAGGATGGGTATGGGTTTGGCAAGGTGTGTGGGGGGGGAGGTGTGGGGTGGATGATGCTAACAGACCCTGGCGGTCGTCACGGAGGGGGGGGGGGGGGGGAGATAGGCTGTCC
>JADBJO010000349.1:768487-776016 GCA_016801955.1 Conus betulinus | reverse complement strand
GCACAACTTGAAAATAACTCGATAATCGTGAAGTGCGCTTCAGCACGTAGCCAAGGCGCCAGGCAGGGAGTGATACGCCTTGCTTCTTTTTCTTCCAACGGTGGCGTGGTCTCCGTGGGGAGGGGAGTCGTGTCATGTCACGCCCCTGCGCTTGGACAGGTGAAGGACGGAAGGAAGAAGAGAAGAGTGAAATGATCCCCGGAGCGAAAGGGGAGAAGGTGGGGTCATCGAGAAGAGGGAGACGTGACTGGCAGTGCTGGGTGTGACTGATGAAAAGCGCTGCGGACAGGCGCTCGCGACTGTGCCTGCAGTCACTGCTCACTCACTCACTGCCTGGATCAAAATATGGCATGCTATAGCCATGATACCACTCACTACCTTAATCAAAATGTCATGCTATAGCATACCACTCACTACCTAAATCAAAATGTCATGCTATAGCATGATACCACTCACTACCTTAATCAAAATGTCATGCTATAGCATACCACTCACTACCTAAATCAAAATGTCATGCTATAGCATACCACTCACTGCCTAAATCAAAATGTCATGCTATAGCATACCACTCACTACCTTAATCAAAATATCATGCTATAACTTACCACTCACTACCTAAATCAAAATGTCATGCTATAGCATACACTCACTACCTTAATCAAATGTCATGCTATAGCATACCACTCACTACCTTTATCAAAATATGTCATGCTATAGCATACCACTCACTGCCTTAATCAAAATGTCATGCTATAGCATGATACCACTCACTACCTAAATCAAAATGTCATGTTATAGCATACCACTCACTACCTTAATCAAAATATCATGCTATAGCATGCCACTTACTACCTTTATCAAAATATGCCATGCTATAGCATGATACCACTCACTACCTTCCTTAATCAAAATATGTCATGCAATAAGATTATACGATTACCCCCCCCCCCCCCCCCCCCCCGGTCCAAAAGTTGAAGTGAGGGCGCTGCAGAAGCTTCCTTGGACAGTTTGGGGATCTTCACAGAAACTCTGGCTCCAACTCGTGTGTATATGGATCCAGGCGTGTAAACAACCGGTCCTAGTCCTTCGTGACGTCAGTCCAGATTCCCCCTCCCCGTCCCCGCCTCCCCCTCCCTCTCTCTCTCTCTCTCTCTCTCTCTCTCTCTCTGGTGCTTTAGTTTAGTTGGTTGGGTGGTTGGTTTGTCCATATTCTCCTTGGTCTCACCTCCCAGCCGAGCGGTAGAGGTCATCAATGGCTTTAGGAGAGTTTGATCTGTTCTGAGGGGATGACGACGGCTGCTTATCCTGATGACGTCTTCTGAGTGCAGTCATCACTGGTGACCCTGGTGGCCCATCCTTGTTTGGGACCTCTTTTTGTACGGCTGCTGTCTTTGGCCCGGAATGGGCCGAGACAAAATGCGACCCAACTGAGTGAGAGGGTGTGTGTGTGTGTGTGTGTGTGTGTGTGTGTGTGTGTGTGTGTGTGCGTGCGTGCGTGCGCGCGCGCGTGCGTGCGTGCGTGCGTGCCTGCGCTCGCTCGCTCTCTTTCTCTCTGTCTCTGTCTCTGTCTCTCTCTCTCTCTCTCTCGCGCGCGCGCGCGCGCGCGCGTGCGGTGCATGTGTCTGCCGCGCATGCGCGTGCATATATTCTTACGTAATATGCAACATATGCCATCCAACTCAAAGCAGTTCACGATATGTACATCGCGCGCGCGCGCACATACACACACACGCGCGCGCGCGCGCGCACACACACACACACACATACACACAACACACGCACGCACGCACTCACGCACGCGCGCGCGCGCTCGCTCACGCGCACACACACACACACACACGCGCGCGCGCGCGCGCGCGCGCGCGCTTTGTCTTCACTCTCTCTCTCTCTCTCACACGCACACATACACACACATATAGATATATACATATATATATATACATACATTCAAACATACATACATACTTACACATATACATACATACAGACAGACAGACATTTATACATACATACGTAGGCCTACACTCGTAATAACGATCACTGCAAAGCAAGAATTGCAAAGCGGGATGCCTGGTAACATTTTCACTCCACCCAGAATTGATGACCCACCTTCAGGGCGGGTTTTTTTTTTTTTTTTTTTTTTTTTTTTTTTCCCCTTGTTTTGTTTGTTTTTTCAAATCCGGCAGCAAAACAACTCTGCGTAGGACGGTAAAAAGGAGGAGTACCGAGTGAAAACTAGCTGTAAGCCCCCACCCCCACCCCCCCCCCACCACCCCTCCTCTGTCGCTGGCTGCGATTGGCGCACACTAAACTCCTGGGCAGTTCGTTGAGAGCAGGTCGTTTTGGGGGGGGGGGGGGGGGGGTCCTGGACTGGAGAGTAGGCAGAACGATCAGTTCCCATTGCCAGCGACGACTCACTCGTCCGAGAGCTTTTTTTTTTTTTATTTTTTTTTTTTTTTTTTTTTTTTTTTTTTTTTTTTTGTCTCCTGCTCTGACTCGCTGTTTCGCGTTCTGGTGAGTCAACGTGTGTCCGTGATGTTGGGGGTAAAAAAAAAACAAAATGTGCTGATTTGACTTGTGCGCTGTCTCTGGAGGAGATTTTTTTTTTCTCCGTAGGTGTTTTTGTAATGGGGTGCGCTGACAGCAATATATGGCCTAAACAGTGCGATAGTGTACTTGGGTGGCGGTGGGGGGGGGGGGGGGGGTGGATGTCACAGTACAGGCAGTCTAGATGATACTTTCAATTATAAGTGTTTTTTTTTCCCTCGTATGCAGGGGATACAGAGAATGTAGCAACTGTTATATTTTTTTGCTACGTCTGTTGCATTCTTTGGGTTTGGGTTGATTGTTAATGACTGAATCCAATGGGATGTTGCTGTGGTGTATGGACATTCAGTGTCTCTGTTGCATAGGTGGCTCTGTGGGTGTGTGTGTGGTGTGTGTGTGTGTGTGTGTGTGTGTGTGTGTGTGTGTGTGTGTGTGATGGAGAGAGACAGACAAATAGACAAAGAGAGACAGACACACAGAGCGAAGTGGGTAAGAGGATTATGAAAGACGAGTCAATCGAGTCCTCGATTCCGTAGCCGGCTGCCACGTTGCTGTGAAGAGTGGGAAAAAAATATATATATAGGGCTGGGGGGGGAGGGGGGGGCAGGGGTGAGAGGGGAGGAAGGGGGAGGGGGGAGGAGAGTAGGGCGGAGAGAGCGAGGCGGTGAGTGATGGGATAGGCAGAAAGCGGAGAGAAGAAAGAGTCCCCTGCTCGTGCCCTGCCCGTGCCGCTGTTGCCCGGATGGGGGGGGGGGGGGGGGGGGGGGGGGGGGATATGCACGAGGCATCGACTGGCCGACAGGGGACAGAGAGTGTCCGGTGACTGCGCTAACGAGACGCTCGGCAGCCGAGGTGGTGGGGGTTGGGGTGGTGGGTGGGGTGGGGGGGGGTGTCCTCTTCGTCGCCTTCAATCTCTTCCATGACTACACTAGTTAGCCTGCCAGTCACTCACTGGGCGCGGCCTGCTGGGCTCTCTGTGGAGGCCAGGCCAGCCAGAATTGCGTGTGGCCACAGGCCACAGTTAGCTTCCTGCACCAAATCACTGTAGTAAACAATCCGTGGAAGCGTTTGAGGGCCTGGCATAAATTTGAACCAGCATTTCGTATTGAACTGACAATTGATCAAAAGAACAACCACCACACAATCGTTTTCACCAGTTTGGGGTGGGGTGGGGTGGGGGGGATTTCTCTGATGACATCATTCCCAGTCTTCAGTTACTTGGACCTTCCCCTCGGCTCACGTTCACGTTTCAGGCCTTTGCACTCACCCGTGACCCTCCCTGTCTTCGCGCGCAGGCGGAAATCCCAAAAGAGTCCCATTCTCTTCATTTTTAATCTGTCTGCTTGGAGCCGCCTGCTGGCGTGTCCGTTGATGGCCATATGAAAGGAAAACGAGGAGAGTCAACTTTCGGACACAGTGAAAAGAAATTTCTAAAACAATCTGATTGTGCCAGTCTATAAATACTCAAACTCCTTAAGCGAGGCCTTGGCGCGTTAATGTGTGGTGTGTATAGCCTATGCGGGCGCTAGCTGTAATCGTGGGTCTCTGTGTTGGTCTGTCTGTCATTGTTTATGAGAGAAAGAGAGAAAAGGAGGGGGAGAGGAAAGGGATGGGGGGGATACACAGAGAGAGAGAGAGGGGAGGGGGAGGAGGGGGGGGTATAGAAAGGAGAGGAGGGGCGGAAGGGGGAAGGGGAGGGAAGCGAAGAAAGACGATTTGCTCTCAGTTCATAAGAGAAGCCAACAATTTAAGTGAAGAGATATAGAGAGGGGGGAGGGAGAGGATGGTGGGTGACAGAGAGGGAAAGCGGGGGTGTGTGTGTGTGTGTGGGGGGGGGGGTGACAGAGAGGTGGGGGGGAGGGAAGGGAGGGGGCAGAAAGAAAGAGGACTAAGGCGCTTTTGTTTATTTTTACAAAGGGGATTATGTGTGTTGGAAAATTGTTCGGGTGGAGGGGGAGGGACAGTAGTAAAGTTGCGGCTTGTTTATTTTGTATTGTTTGCAAAAGGGGTAATTTATCTTGAAAAATTGGTTGGGTGGAGGGGGGGGAGGAGAGGGATAGTAGTAAAGTTGCGGGTTTGTTTATTTTGTATTGTTTTGCAACACGGGTAATTTATCTTGGAAAAATTGGTGGGTGGTGGAGGGGGGGGGGGGGGAGAGATAGTAGTGCAAAGTTGCGGTTTGTTTATTTTGTATGTTTTGCAACAGGGGTAATTTTATATTGGAAAAAAATGGTTGGGTGGAGGGGGGGAGAGGGATAGTAACAGTAAAGTTGCGGTTTGTTTATTTGTGTAAAGTTGTTTGTTGGTTGCAGCAGGGGTAATTCCTTCTCTGGAAAAAATTGGTGGAGGGTTGGAGGGGGAGGCGGGGGGTGGGGGAGACAGGGGGATAGTAGTAAAGTGCGGTTTTTTATTTTGTAGTTTTGCAACAGGGGTATTTATCTTGGAAAAATGGTTGGGTGGAGGGGGAGGGGTGGGGGGAGGAGGGATAGTAGTAAAGTTGCGGTTTGTTGTATTTTGTATTGTTTTGCAACAGGGGGTAAGTTATCTTGGGAAAAAAATGGTTTGTGGGTTGGAGGTGGCGGGGGGGGGTGAGGGGGGGGGGGGGGTTTTGGGGAGGGGGGAGTGAAAAACAAAAGGGGTGGAGTGCGAGGGGTGGGGGGGGTGTGGTTATTGCGGTAGTAGGGTTGTTGCAAGGAATTTATCTTGGAACAATGGGGTTAGGGGGGGGGAGGGGAGGGGAGTAGTAAAAATTGTTATGCAACAGGGTTAATTTATCGTGCGATAGGGATTGGTGGGAGGAGGCGATAGGGCTGGTGGGGTGGGGGGGGGGGGGGGGGGGGGGCGTGGGTGGAAAGCTGAAGTGGAGGAACAGTGTAGCACCAGCTATATGTGCTGATACCTCAGAACCAGTATGTAACTCACACACGGGCCCGTCTGTGGTCACCGAACTGTAAGTGAAAGCTCAAAGCGCTCAACCAAGTTAAGGTCAGGGTTGGCGTGCATTGGACATGCAAATGGCGTAAGTCTTTTAGCGGACTACCTATGCTTAGTTTGCTTTAGCCTGTGAAGGAAACTGAGCAGTGTTGTTTGATTGTGGGTCCCCTTCCCCTCCCCACTCCCCCCTTCACCCACCTCTGTTTTCCTTCAAGGCATCTCTTAAAACAACCTCTTCACTTATCAACAGCAGTTCTTTCTTCCCCATTCTAGCCCAGTCGAAAAAAAAATTAATCTGTGAACGGTTGGTGTCTGTGGTGGTTGGTGTGGTGGTGTGTGTGTGGTGTGTGTGTGTGTGTGTGTGTGGTGTGTGTGTGGTTGAGTGGTGTGGGTGTGTGTGTGTGTGTGTGTGGGTGGTGTGTGTGTGTGTGTTTGTGTGTGTGTTAAACTTTAAATTAAAGCATTCCTCCAGTTTTGTACGGTCGTTGTCAGTGCCCCTTACCTGAAAGGAGACTTGATTAAAAAAAAATCCTAATGTGCTATGCGTTCTTGGCACTTCAAAAGCTGCCTTGTAATGATATTATGCTAACCAGCCGCCGTGGCGAAGTGGTTAGCGTCGTGGATCCACTGCTAAAAGGTCGTGGGATCGATTCCCATCAGAGCCATCTGCATTGGTAGGATTGTTCAGCCCATAACCGGCTCCTGCCCACTGTAGAGTTCGCTTTGGGCTCAGCGTTTAGACTGGAACCCATTCCCATGTCTCCCCACCACCAACACCACCGCACCAACACCATCACCTCCACCTCCCAGCTGTCACTCACCCCCCCACACCCCCCCCCCCCCCTCTCTCTCTATCTCTCTCTCTCTCTCTCCCTCTCTCTCACTCTGTTTGTCTTTTTGTTTTTGCTTTTTTTTTTCGTGTGTGTGTGTGGTGCGGTGCGCGCGCGCCGCGCGCGTGCGTGGCGTATGTTTTTGTGGGTGTGTGTTCTTTGTTTTTTGGTGTCCCCAACTTCGACAGCTCACCTACCCTTACGACATGGCTTTGACTTATTTGAGAATCCCTCTGTCGATATTTACTGTGGAAAAGAATCGGCCAGGGTGTAATTGATGGGACAAATTAAACAAAAAAAAAAAAAAAAAACAAACAGGGCAGCTTGCATTGTAGGAGGAGAGGAACAAAAGGACACTTTTGCTATCGTTCAACTGTGGAGTGGAATCTCCGGGCAGCACCCACGCCCTCCTCAACAGCCCCACTAACCAGCTTGTCGCCTGGTACTTCACAGACTTCCCACGAGCTGCAATCGATGGCATTCGAGGGTTAACGGCTTCCACCTCGTTCCAAAGTGTAAAGAGAGATTTGCAGATGTTATAGGCATGGTCTGAGGCTCTTTCCTCCCCTCTGTGCATTCCGCGTCATGGTGTGTGTGGGTTGGGTTGCATGAGCGCGCAGGACTGTGCGCGATGTGGGGTTTGTATTGATCCCGGGGGGTGAGGCGGGGGGGGGGGGGGGGGGGGGGGTCTCGTACTGATCTGTACTGCCGAAAAGGCAGTGTTGGTCTATTCTTGTTCTGTCCAACACCCTTGGCTGGGCCCCCGCAAAGCAGCATGGAGGCAGCAGTACAGTACCCCTTTGAAAAGTGGTTTTATCCTTGAAATCCCACCCCCCCCCCCTCTCTCTCTCTCTCTTTCTTTGTGTGTGGGTGTGGAAACTCTCTCTCTATCTCTCTCTCTCTCTCTCTCTCTCTCTCTCTATTCTGGGTGGGAAAAAAGCAATGTATAATTTGCTTATTTCATCACCCTGGTAAAATAAATATTGTTTGAACGTTCGCTTCTTCTCCTTCCTCCCTCCTCCTCCCCCCCTCATCTCTCTCTCTCCTCTCTTCTCTCTCTCTCTCTTCTCTCTCTCTATGTTCCCTTCACTTCTCTTTTTTCTTCTCTTCACCCCCCCCCCCCCCTGTTTGCCCCCCCTCTCTCTCCTCTCTCTCTCTCTGTCTGTCTCTGTTCTCTCTCTCTCTCTCCCTCTCTCTCTCTCTCTCTCTCTCTCTCTC
>JADBJO010000349.1:743487-763487 GCA_016801955.1 Conus betulinus | reverse complement strand
CACCCCTACAAGAACGCGCGCGCCTACGCACAGAGATGGATGGGGGGCGATCTTTGTCAGTCTGGGCGAAAATGGGGCGGGCACCTGCCCTTTTGTGCCTCTACTGCGTATCGTGTATGTGTGTGTTGAGGGAAGTCAGCCAGTGTAGGCCTCCGTGGTTGAGCAACACCGGATTTCTTTCTCAACATTCGCAACCCCCACCATACCGCCCCCCCCCCCCCCTCCCACTCCTATCGGGCGCTCCGCCTCATTTCCCCCCTTCCTCCTACCCCCAGCCCTCCACCCACGCCCGTGTGTCAAGTGTGTGCACACTTTCAGGTCGGTTAAAGTGAAGTATTAAATGGTGTACCTACTCCTCGGTCCACACTCTAGACTGCAGTAAGCAAAGTCTTGAATCCCATGTCGCACACTCCCTCCAGGCTGACACGCGTATGAAAACCAAAAAAATGTAGGGCAAGTGTACTGTACACTGAAAGGTTGGTTTAAAGTGAAGTAGTAATGGCATGCCGCGGTGCACTGATAAGTTAACAGAAAAGTAAATGGCACTCTGTCCAGGCTGACACGCGTAGAAAAAAAAAATGTAAATGGCATACTGTACACTGAAAAGTTGACTGAAATGTAAATGACATACTGTGTGCACTGATAAGTTAACAGAAATGTAAATGGCACTCTGTATACTGGTAAGTTAACTGAAATGTAAATGGCACTCTGTACATTGATAAGTCAACAGAAATGTTAATGGCACTCTGTACACTGGTAAGTTAACTGAAATGTAAATGGCATACTGTACACTGATAAGTTGAACTGAAATGTAAATGGCATACTGTGCACTGATAGGTTGACTGAAATCTACACGGCATACTGTACACTGATAAGTTGACAGAGATGTAGATACTGTGCACTGATGGCATACAGTACACTGATAAGTTAACATAAGTTGACAGATGTAAATGGGATACTGTACATGATGGTAAGAAATGACTGTACTGTAAACTGTACATGTACCCATACTAAGTTGAACAGAAGTGGACTGAAATGTACTTTACACTGGTTACTGGAAATGGTAAAGGGCATACTGTACACTGAAATGTACATGGCATACTGTGCACTGATAAGTGGATGAAATGTAAATAACATATTGAACACTAATAAGTTGAACTGAAACCTACATGGCATACTGCACACTGATAAGTTGACTGAAATGTAAATGGCATACTGTAAACTGATAAGTTTACTGAAATGTAAATGGCATGCTGCACACTGATAAATTGACTGAAATGTAAGCATACTGTGCACTGATAAGTTGACTGAAATGTAAAGCATACTGTACACTGATAAGTTGACTGAAATGTAAATGGCATGCTGCACACTGATAAGTTGACTGAAGTGTAAAGCATACTGTACACACTGATAAGTTGACTGAAATGTAAAGACATACTGTACACTGATAAGTTACTGAAGTGTAAAGCATACTGTACACTGATAAGTTGACTGAATGTAAAGCATACTGTACACTGATAATTTGACTGAAATGTAAATGGCATGCTGCTACATTGGTCTCAGGGTCTGTTAAGTGCAAGTAACATACTGATTCTGCTAGAATGAGGCCAGTGAATTCTAAAATGGCACATTGATCTATGATCGGTTGACAGAGAGGGAGAGAGGTTACATTACTTTTAGCCTAGACGACCGCAAAAGGGCCATATCAAGGCTGTGTTACAACGTTGAACTAAACTCTCAAAATAGATTTATCCCAAAAAAACAAAACAAAGAAAATAAAAATGAAAAAAGACATACCCGCACAACTCATGAAAACAAAGTTTTGAAAAAAAAAAATTGAAAAAAAAAAAAAAAAAAAAGAAAGCTCGCGGAAATTTCGCTGAAATATTTCTTCTGTAATCTCTTAAATTCAGTCGAAAGATGTTTGTTTATCTCTTTCAGAAACTCAAAAATCTCATCAATTGAACAAGATTTTCATGGAGTCTAACGCAGCCTAAAGCGTTTACGTCTAACATCATGTAAGTCTGAACCTTTTACAAGAACTTGCTCTATATAGAGAGTGGTTACATAACATGGAGTACGCCACGGAGCTTCTTCACTTCTAACAGACAAGAGTGGGCGTAAAAGGAGTAGCCTGTGTGTTTCTTCTTTTTCGACCGCCAATAGCACATAGTTAAAAAAAAAAAAAACAAAAAAAAGAAAAAAAAAAAGAAGACAAGAAAAGAAAAAAAGAGGACGGATTTGGAAGAGTTTGTTATCCGTCTGCGAGTTCCATTCCTCCTGCCAGAGGTCACTGACGTACGCCAGAGCTTATGGTTTCGGATCGTTGTGAGGGGGAGAGAGGATCTGTTCAACTCTTTACTCGTGGCATTCTTGGCAAGTTGATCTACCACTTCTGTTGCCACGAAAGCTGACGTAACGGGGAACCCGAGTTAAGGCCGTGTGTATTCATCAGATTTCAGACAGGTTTACAGTTGGTTTTTTTTTTTTTTTTTTTTTAGAGAAATTCAGCTGTTGAGGGTGCTTGAGGTGACAGCCAGCAACCCCCCCCCCCCCCCCCCCCAAGCAGAAAGGGAGTACGAGAGAGTGAGAAAGTCTGTATGTCTTTATTCGGGGACCCCCCCCCCCCCCCAGGGTCCAGTGCCACCAGTTCAGCAGTGGAGATGAGGCAGTCTGTGGGACTGCGAGAGTGAGAAACTTTATTCTGGGACCATCTGAAAAGGGAGCTGTCGCGCAACGCACACAGCAGTCTGAAGGAACTCTCTTTAGATTTGGAGCCATCAGCACACAGCAAGTGTTCGATTTTGAAGTGTTCGTTGAAGGATAAAAATTTAGAACCAAGTTCAGCTGTAAATAGCATGCTGCATTGTGCGAGGTTGACGCAAGTGAAGTCTGAACTGGTTAAATTGCTCTCTGCTACATTGGTCTCAGTCGATTCTAAATAACAAGCTGCTCTCTGTAAATAACAAGCTGCTGTCTGTCATTAACAAGCTGCTCTATGTTAGGTTGACATAAGTCAAGAAGAAAGAGCAACCTGCTGTCTGCTTGGTTGACTGACGTAAGTCCGGTATAAAGAGCAACCTGTTGTCTGCTTGGTTGACTGACGTAAGTCAGGTATAAAGAGCAACCTGCTGTCTGCTAGGTTGACTGACGTAAGTCAGGTATAAAGAGCAACCTGCTGTCTGCTAGGTTGACTGACGTAAGTCAGGTATAAAGAGCAACCTGCTGTCTGCTAGGTTGAAGTAAGGTAGGATTAAACGGCAAACTGCTGTCTACTAGGTTGAAGTAAGGTAGGATTAAATGGCAAACTGCTGCCTGCTAGGTTGAAGTAAGGTAGGATTAAATGGCAAACTGCTGTCTGCTAGGTTGAAGTAAAGGTAGGATTAAACGGCAAACTGCTGTCTGCTAGGTTGAAGTAAGGTAGGATTAAATGGCAAACTGCTGCGTCTGCTAGGTTGAAGTAAGGTAGGATTATATGGCAAACTGCTGTCTGCTAGGTTGAAGTAAGGTAGGATTAAATGGCAAACTGCTGCTTCATGGTTGAAGCAAGATAGGATTAAATGGCAAACTGCTGCTGTGTGCTAGGTTGAAGTAAGGTAGGATTAAATGGCAAACTGCTGTCTGCTAGGTTGAAGTAAGGTAGGATTAAATGGCAAACTGCTGTCTGCTAGGTTGAAGTAAGGTAGGATTAAATGGCAAACTGCTGTCTGCTAGGTTGAAGTAAGGTAGGATTAAATGGCAAGCTGCCACCTGCTAGGTTGAAGTAAGGTAGGATTAAATGGCAAACTGCCACCTGCTAGGCTGAAGTAAGATAGGATTAAATGGCAAACTGCCACCTGCTAGGTTGAAGTAAGGTAGGATTAAATGGCAAACTGCCACCTGCTAGGTTGAAGTAAGGTAGGAGTAAATGGCAAAACTGCACACCTGCTAGGATGAAGTAAGGTAAAGTTTAAAACGGCGCCCTGCTCTCATCTAGCCTGACGTCAGTCAAGTTCGAGATGGCACACATCGGGGTCCCGCTCTCCTGGGTTGATGGAAAGAGAATTTTGAAAACCGCGTACTGCTGTCAATCTGCCCACTGCATTCTTCAGGGTTGGCACCTCATGCTGAAAGGTGGATGTAGATGGAGTCAGTGGCACACAGCACACTGGCGGAGGCAAGTCGGGTGTAGATAGAAGGTAGACTGCACTCGGACACTCCTCTGCACTGGGAGATGCCCCGCTGAAACTGGCGTGTAAGGTGGAGCCTGTGACCCCTTTTGGGGCATGGAGGACTTGAAACAAAATGAACAAATGTAAACGAAACACATCAAAACATCCAAAAATTTTCCCGATAATTAACACACTGGATATAATGTTACACAACTTTACTAAGTTTTTAAAAACTTCGCTAAGTTTAGTAACACTTTTTTATTACCACAGAGCAAACGACAATAGTTAAATACGGACTTTATACATGTAAATTGTTTTGGTATAAACTTATTTCTAATATCATCATATTTGGTGCATTTCATTACAAAATGAAATTCGTCGCCAAGGTCATTCTGGTCGCAGTCCCGACAAAATCGTTCATCATGAGGTATTATTCCAAATCGTCTGCCAGTTTCGATCATGAGTTTATGATTACCACAGCGGAACCGAATTAGTGGGGGTATATATAAACATCAGGCAACATTTCAATATATTTTTCACGGCAAAACTCTGTTTTAAAATTCCTGTAAAATAAACACTTATTACTAGATTCTAAAGCATCGTTCCAAGCACGTATGTAAACATCTTCTAATGAATTACGAACATTTCTACACAGATACTATGAACAGACGAAAAACTTTTGTGTCTCCCACACAAAGTCGAATCCTGTTTCGATAAGGATGTTCCCGTATACACATCAACCAGCTAGATGTAAAACCCTGATTTCTGTATAAATCATATAATACCTGATACAATCTAGATGAAATTTGTTCGTTTGTGTGTGTGAAAGTAAGGATGACCAGAATTTTATCATTCGTGCATATACTTGAACTGAAACAGGATACATTCCTAGTTCTCCATATATTAGTTCTGTTTTAGTAGAACGATTTAAATGAAAAAGATGCTTAAAAAATTTAAGCTGAAAACTTTCCATTAGCTTTAACTCCCTCTCTCTCTCTCTCTCTCTCTCTCGCTCTCTCTCTCTCTCTCTCTCTCTCTCTCTCTCTCTCTCTCATGTTTTTCCGTGTGTAAATGTGTGTACTCGCTTTCGTCAACTTCACTGCGAGGGAGAGAAGGGGCGAACCAATGTTGAAAAAGGGCAGAGAGAGAGAGAGAGAGAGAGAGAGAGAGCAGGAGACGAAGGCAGTAACGCCTTTTCAACTGCCTCTGTCGTAAGCGCTCAGGAAATCCGGCGCGTCCCAAGGGTTCCGTTGCCAGCCAGCGTTGCTGCCCTGTGCCGTTGTTTCACCTTGCAGGGGGGGGAGGAAACGACGTACGGTTGCAGCAGCTCACCTGTGTATTATCATCCTCGGGTTTCCTGAAGGTCAACATCCTGACTGTACACAATCCCTGCTCTCTCTTTGTGGACCGTGGTTGGCACTGTTTGCTAGCTATTTCTGTTATCACTATCCTTTTTTTTTTTTTTTTTTTTTTTTTTTTTTGTTTTTTTTGTTCCAGGTCATGTTTCTTTTCTCTAGGGTGAAGGAAGGAGGGGAGGGCGGTGGTGTGGTCGTGTCTTTGTATGTTCGTTTTGCTGGGTGTTTTTTTTTGTTGTTTTTCTCATTATTATCGTATAATGTCTGGTGGGCGTTGAGGGGGGGGGGGGGGGGGGGGGGGGGGGGGGGGGGATGGTGTTTGTGTTTTTTGCGTCTTCACTTTATGCTTTATCCATGGGCTGAAAATTGTGTGTGTGGAGAACGGGGAGAGGGGGGGGGGGGGGATGCGAGTGTGTGAAGAAGAACGCAGTGTATGTGTCTGTCGGTGTCTGCGTTCTGTCTACACAAGAAACGTCATGGTAAACGATAAGAACAAAAAAAAAGAGCATTTAGACAAATAACCACCGCATGCGAGTACGCGTGCGCTCTTACGCACGTACGCACACGCATATAGACACACGCGCGCGCGCGCGCGCGCGCGTTTCACGCCCACAAATACATATCAGCAGCAAAAAAAAGGTTGCCACGCCGTTAGTCACCCCAGACGTTGTGTCATTCAGATTTCTAATGATCCACCCCCACCCCAGGTCACAAGCCGTGGGGAAATTACCAGTCCAAAGATGGGGTTGGGGGGGGGGGGGGGGGGGGGGGGTAGTTTATCACCACACGGACACATCGACACCACTGTCAAGAGGAGCACGCAAAGAAAAGAAAAAAGAAAAGACCAAAAAGAAAAGAAAAAAAAAAAAAAAAAAAAAGAAAAAAAGAAAACAAAAAAAAAGAGCACTCTCGGTTCTCTTCAATAGTCGGTGCCCGGGGATTCAACTTTCCGCCATCTGTCTGTGCAAAACCCGGTGCTCCCTCCCTGCCAAGGAGGCTAAACTACCATCGGTCATTGAAACCCCGAAACGTGACGTCATGGGAGCGATGCCCGACAACCGTTTGGAAGTGGGTAAACAGATTATGTAGGGGTGCGGATTTGTAAGAAAGAAAGATCGTGGTTGAGTGTGTGTGTGTGTGTGTGTGTGTGTGTGTGTGTGTGTGTGTGTGTGTGTGTGTGAGAATGTGTGTGTGCGCGTGCATGCGTGCGCGCGTGTGTGTGTGTGTGTGTGTGTGTTTATCGCAAAAGAAATGACATAAACACACTTGTTTTCCCCTCTGCACTCTTCCGGGCTTCCTTAGAAACATTAACCCCATACAGGTCATTGGTCACCCCCCCACCCCCCCCTCTGCGCCTCCCCCCTCCCCCCCCCCCGCCCCCTCTCCCCTCCCCTCATTAACCCGGCCACAGCCTGTCACTATGGCCACCGTCAGTCCAGGAGGCGAGCAGTCGGTAGTGAGTCACCACGAGGCAACCCTCCAGCGGAGACCTCGCACTGCTGCTGCCCAGGGACTTTGGTGGCGCTCAGTGGTGGTCGGTGGTCCTGCTCCACCAGCCGCGGGACGCCACCTACAAAGAACCCACACGAACTCACTGTGGTCGTCAACACCGACAGGGAATTGAAGACTGGGAGTCACTACGAGAGCTGGACGTGAAGAGCGGCAGAATGTGTGATTTGGATTTTTTTTTTTTTTTAAGAGAGGTGTCAATGAGGAGTGTGTGTGTGTGGGGGGGGGGGTGATGTCTTGGAGTTCTGCCGGTTCTGATTTGACACCACCATGACTTTGCTTGAAGACTCCTGACGTGTAGCATATACAGGTGTCGTTGACCAGGCCTGAGAGACAGCAGACAGGAAACGTGCACAACACTCCCGTCACATGCACTCCCATTAGGTGGACGACACTCGACTTTCTGTGTGTGTGTGTGTGTGTGTGTGTGTGTGTGTGTGTGTGTGTGTGTGTGTGTGTGTGTGTGATTCCAGTCTTCCCATGTGAGCCTACAGCAGAGCTAACTCTGAGCAAGAGCCGTTTGGGGGCCGTAAACCACACTGATTAAAGCCGCTGATTGGGGGACTCGAACCATCGACCTCTCAGCATGCAGCCTGCGCCGGTATCCGAATGCACAACGATTGACGAAACACAGGCTGGACGGAAGTGGGAGAACCGGAGAGACATCAGGCGGTACAGGACGTTTTCCTTTTTCAGCCCAACCTGTCGAGGGGGACAATGCTTTGCCAGTACATGCAAGAGAGCTTGAAGCTGGGACGGTTCAAAACGACGGAATGGCCGATTCGGGGCAGACACAAAAAGCGCGCCTAGAAGCTGTCCTTGATACTGACGGAATGAAATGAAATGAAAGAAATCGAGTGAAACGGGGAAAACCAAGTCAGGAGGCCGGATTTCAGTTGCGAGGGGAGCGCTGACAGTTGGTGTAAGCGCAGCTGTTGTTGACAGTGCGTTCATCACCTTACAATCATTGTGTGTTGAAATGCATCGGCGTTCAATAGTTTCATGCGTGCAGTTACATACACGTGCGCGCATTCGCAGGCAGGCGAACTCTGTATCTCGGTCTTTTACTTTGCCCTCTGTGTCTCTGTCTGTTTCTGTCTCTGTCTCTCTCTCTCTCTCTCTCCTCTCCTCCCCCCACCCCCCCAACCCCCCCCCCCCCCCCCCTCCCCCCACCCACCCCCCCCCCCACCCCCCCCACCCCCCCACCCCACCTGCACCCTGTCCCCCTTTTCTTGTATTTGTACCCTCTCCAGATGTATCTATCAAAGTATTTGAATATTCACTAGAATCCATCTTATTGTGTTATACCAGAGCGGAATGTGTGGCGTAGTGCGAACTCCCCCTCCCCCTTTTCTGCAGATAGACTGAGATAGATACCCCCCCCCTTGACATTCTGTCAGATGCATTAGTGAAGGGTCGATGGGTAAGGCGAGGACGACCCACTAAAGATTATGTCTGAGTGCGTTGGAGTACATCAAAGAGGGGATAAAATGTCGAGTCTTTGTAGATGTTCCCCACCCTCCCCCACGACCCCCAGGGGGCCCCCCCGGAGAAAAGGGCCACCTTTCTATCAGTTGGTGCACAACGTTTGAAACTCCAACCCCGCCTCACCCTGCCTCCTGTTCCCCCCCTTTCTTGTATCTTAGACAAGTTGAAAGTGTGTGGTAAAAGCTTCGTCAGATGATCTAAAACAGTATTTGATTCACTAGATCCATCTTATTGTGTATTACAGAGCGGAAATGTGTGGCGTGTGTGAAAGTTTTACCGTTGAACTGTACATTACTTTGCAGTGAGTTGGACTGGCGAAGGCGTAGTGATTTGTGTTTTCGAAGCAGAGAGAATGAGATAGATACCCTTCATGTTTGAATTCTTGTCAGATGCATTCAGTGAAAGGAGGGCTTCCTATGGGTAAGTAAGGCGAGACTACCCACTAAAGCATTATGTTAGTGCTGTTTTGACGTACATCAAAGAGGGGGGATAACTGTCGAGTCTTTGTAGCTGTTCCTAATATATACAAAACGGAATCAGGGGGGCATGTACGGGAGAAAAGATGGCGCTGAGTATCAGTTTGTGCAACGTTTTTTTTTTAAACGGCCTGATCGTTTGCGCTTGGTAGGAACGGAACAGCTGAATGAAATCAGCAGCGCAGCGCAGGATAGCTTCCCAGTTTGTTGGCAGCCGAGAGACTTACCAGTTCGAGTCAGTTCGTGATCAATCTTCGCAAAAAATGAATTACGGAACTGTCCCAGAGTGTACCCAGCCCCTAAAAAAACGGAAGAAACAGAATCGCCGGGCCGCTTGAAACAACGTACTGACGGTTGTCTAGGTGCCATTCTAAATAAAAAAAAAAAAAAAAAAAAAAGTTTTGGCCGTTGAAAAAAACATAAAACAGCTTGACAAAAACACGCCCCCCCCGTAGAGCGAATCTCGCAAAGTTTGAAATAATGTTTGGATACGGAGGTAGGTATTCGTGTCCCAGTGTTGTTAATAGCAGCTAAATCAATCTTGAAATACAGCCGCTTATGAACAAGAGACAGTATTTCCTCGCCTCCCTCCCCCATACGCCCCACGCCAAAAGCAAGTACAGAAGAGGAGGTTTTATATGGTGTAGCTTTACATCAAAAACCCCCCACCAACGTACCCGCATGACTTGATTTGGTACCACCATTTTTACAGCCATCTAGGTGCACATCATATTGTACAGCTTTGTTTGGGGTCTTCAACGAAGAAAAATGAGTGTTTTTTGGCAGTTTTTTTCTTTCCTGAATGGCCCCCCTTGAAAAAGGCTGATGGCGTGAGCGTGTTTCCCAACCCCCCCCCCACGTATTTTGGAAATTATACTCTTGTTACGTAGATCATTGAAGTTCAGGTGTAATACTCTGGTTTATAATATAATTGAAATTCTTTGTTATACTCTGGTTGTGTATAGCATTGAAGTGCTATGCTATACTCTGGTTATGTGTATCCGATTGAAATTCTATGATGATACTGTTTATATTGGAATACTAGTCACACCCCGTCGCAAAAGGATCATGGCCTCTATGGATCAAATTCTCTCTCTCCCTCTTCTCTCTCTCCATGCTTACGCATAAGCACGCGCGCGCGCCTCATTCACTGCATGGTTCGTTTGTCCTGTTACAGATAAACCTGTCTGCTCACTCGGACGACAACACACACACACACACACACACACACACACACACACACACACACACACACACACACACACACACATAGAGAGAGAGAGAGAGAGAGAGAGAGAGAGAACGTGCGAACTTCTGAGCGCTGCGACCGAGCCCTCGTTTCTCAGGCTTACATACTGCAAGGGACAGTTGTTTTCAGGGAAAGTAAAGCACAAAAAAAAAAAAAAGGTAAGAGTGGGATGCTCAATATCATTAACATATAACAAGCTCACACCTCCTGCCCATTCCCCACCACCCCCTTTCCCTCTCGCGGCAGCCAGCTCATCCCATAGATCCCCACTCCGTCCCGGCCTGCCCGACTTCAGGTCGCGTTTCTCTATTCGTCATCACTTGCCGTAAACTATTCCGTCGGTAGTTATTACCTCCCCTACCCAATTTTTCCTCTGTCTGTCTGTCTCTGTCTCCTTGTCTACGTCTGCCAGTCTGTCAGTCTGTCTCTCTGTCTTTCTTCTCTCTCGCTCTCTCTCTCTCTCTCTCTCTCTCTCTCTCTCTCTCTCTCTCTCTCTCTCTCTCTCTCTGTGGGCCTCTCTGCGCGCCTCTCTCTTTCTCTCTGTCTCTCTCTCTCTCTCTCTCTCTCTCTCTCTCTCTCTCTCTCTCTGTGCGCCTCTGTCTCTCTCTCACTGTGCGCCTCTGTCTCTCTCAATCTCTCTCTCTCTCTCTCTCTCTCTCTCTCTCTCTCTCTCTCTCTCTCTCTCTCTCTCTCTCAAACACAGGCGCGCGCGCGCGCACTATCAGGAAAAAAAAAAACTTCTGGAGCAAATCTGTCTCGCTTTGTTTCTGCGCGTCTTTTATTTACATACAGAAGACACGCAGATTGCATCTGCATCTTCCTCCTGCCGCGGACAGTCTGGTCTGAAGTGAACACAGGGCTGGATTTGCACATCTCTTCTTCTGCTCTCAGCATACTTATTTTTTGTTTTTGGTTTTTTTTGTTTGAATACTGGTTTGCATTAGCATCTTCTTCCTCTTGCTGTTCTTTTGATTAATACAGGTTAGTATTTACTCGCTGCTTCTGCAGTTGTTGTTCGTTTTGAATAAATACGGAGTTTGTATTTGCACGTTTCTTCTGCTGTTATCGTTCGTTTTTTAATAAATATATGCAGAGTTTGTATTTCCACATATGTTCTGCTTTTTTTTTTTTTCTCTTGTTTTGATAAAATTCTTATTGTGTTTTCACATTTCTTCTGCTTTTTTTTTTTTTTTTTTTTTTTTTTTTTTTTTTTTGTTGTTGTTGTGTTGTTGTTTTGTTTTGTTTGTTTTCAAAAATGCTGATTTCATATTCACATATTACTCCACATTTCTTCCCCCGCTGTTGCCAGTCGTTTTAAATAAACACTGGTTTGCATTTTCCACCTTCATCTACTGCTGTCGTTCGTTTTGAATGGATTCTGGTTTCGTTTTGGACAAATACGGATTTTGCTTTCGCACACTTCTTCAGATCTTTCTTGTTCGTTTAGATTAATACTGGTGTGTACTTACACATTTCTTTTCAGTTCTTCGCCATTTTTGATAGGTACCTGTTTGTGTTTGCACATCTGTCTGTCTGTCTATCAGTCTCTCTCTCTCTCTCTCTCTCTCTCTCTCTCTCTCTCTCTCTCTCTCTCTCCCACCCCCTCTCTCTCTCCCACACCCCCTCTCTCTCTTCCCTTCCTCTTTCCCTCCCCCCTCTCTTTCTCCACCCTTCAAAAAATTTGTCTGGACAATTTTTTTTTTTTTAATGAAAAGTTATTGGTTTCCCATCACCTTTGTGCGGGCCCGATGTGAGGTGACAGTGTGTGTGTGTGTGTGTGTGTGTGTGTGTGTGTGTGTGTGTGTGTGTGTGTGTGTGTGTGTGTGTGTCCATGCGAGAGCGCAATTAGTTTGCGGAGATAGACCCGTCACAGTGTAATAATACTAACGACGCCAGTGTACGTGTGCTTGTCAGGAAAGACAATGACCGTAATTAATGATGTCGCTGTTACCGCCGTGACAGGCAGTATCCTGTGGAACCAGGGAAAACAGGGGTGAACCTGGGAAACAGGGGTGATCCTGTGGAAAACAGGGAAAACAGGGGTGATCCTGTGGAACCAGGGAAAACAGGGGTGATCCTGTGGAACCAGGGAAAACAGGGGTGAACCTGGGAAACGGAAAACAGGGGTGAACCTGGGAAACAGGGAAAACAGGGATGATCCTGTGGAACCAGGGAAAACAGGGGTGATCCTGTGGAACCAGGGAAAACAGGGGTGAACCTGGGAAACAGGGAAAACAGGGATGAACCTGGGGAAAACAGTGGGTATCACCAGATATAACAGCGATAGCTCGTTTTCGGTATATTCGCTGATTTCCTCAACGAGAACGGTTGATGCTTTTTTTTTTTTCCTTTTTTTTTTCTTTTTAATAGAAAACAGCTATCACTGCCGCTAGACGCCACTGGTGCACCCATACAAACGACCCAGCGCGCTGCTGGTCAGACAGAGCCGGCTGCTGTTGTGTCCATCCATATGCATGCAACATGCGCGGGTGCGATGACCGTGAACAGCCTTCGGCTGAGCCTGGTGAAGGAACGCTTTAAACGCGAGAAGAAGTGTAGAGCGAGTAGCGTTTGCTTGCGGCGAGCGAAGCGAGATGGGAAATGACCAATGAGTAAAGAAACGTGCTAACGGATGTTTCTAGCTCTGCAAGCTGTCGTTGGTGTCAGAGACCGAGAGTTCTGACCGTGTCATGCACCCGTCACACAGGACATTTCTACTTTTTCGGCACCAGTCCGAGAGGACCTGACTTCTGTGAGCCTTTTGTTGTTGTTGTTGTTTAACTCTCATGCTTGCGAGCGAGTTCAAAGATACTCGCGTGATTTCTGTCGTCAGTATCTCGCCTAGTTACTCGCCCACGAGAGAGTTCTGTGAAAGAGTTCTTCCAGAATGCCAGCCCTGTCGTCTCAGTGAAACACGCTTCTGGAAAGAATGACTGTGGTCCAACGCGTCAAATCGATCTCCCCCAGCACAGACAATGTGACGCCGACCAGCGGCCAGCACAGGCCACACACCACAATTAAGATTTTACAGTGAAACACTGTGTGTGACCCATGAAAGCGTTCTGAGGCCTGCCATAAGTTTAAGCCAGCGTTAAATGATAAACTGATAATTGATCAAAGGAACAACTCCCCATCACTTATTTCCCTTGTTTGGGGGTGGGGGGGTTACACCGATGAAATCACAGTCTTCAAATACAGGACCTTCCACTTTAGTTCACGTCACATTTCAGACCTTTTTTCACTCACCCGTGACCACACCTTTGCGGCCAGCCCTCAGCGCCCAGCTAGTCCCGTTCCTTTGATTTTAAGCTGTCAGCTTGGAACCACCTGGCTTATACCTTGAAGGCCACGTGAAAGAAAATGAGGGAGAGAATCAACTTTCAGACACAAACTTAAAAGAAAAAAATTCTCGAAGCGATCCAAGTTGCGCCAGTCTGTAAATACTCGATTCCTTAGTTTAAGCAAGGCCCTGGCGCATTATTTTTTTTGGTGTGCAGCCACACCTCCAAAACCGGCAGCGGCTTTCCTACGCGTCCCTCTTGGACGGTCGGTCGGCGGTTGGTCTGCTATGGGGAAGAGCGTCGACATCGCGTGCGGCTGCTTTGATCTCCCGTGTGGGGGCTGATTGGGCGCGATACGTGCAGTACGTGCTATTGTCCCTCCATTTCTTTCTACCTTACCATCTCTCTCCCTCCCTCCCCAGGGATTAATCCCATCTGCTCAACAAAGAGAGTGGAGTTTTGTGTGTATGACCGGTTTTTTTATCCCGCTATCAAGGCAGCCATACTCACATCTTCGGGGAAGGAAAGAAACCATAAGCATCATGTTCATTCTGAAATTGTAGCGCCCAAACGTGTTGTCAGTAATGGTATTTCATTCTTGAAACATTTAGGTCCCAGAGACCGGAAACGTTTTGCCTCAGAGGACATTTTGACGCTGGAGAGAGAGAGAGAGAGAGAGAGAGAGAGAGAGAGAGAGGAAGGGAGATCACTAAATGGAAGACCACATCGTGTGATCCTGGGGACAAAATGTTGGAAGGACAAAACGTCATGGAGGAAATTTTGTGGGGGGGAAGGGGGGGGGGGGGGGGGGGGGGGGGGGGGGGGCTAGATATTGTTATGGACACATTGTAGAGGACAAACTGTCTGGGGAATAAATTGGTGGGGGACTAAATTTGATTAAGGGCAAAATGTGGAGACGAAATACGTCGAGAACATCAAGGCTGTCCTGGCAGTACCGCGTTGGCTAAAGGCTGTGTCAGGCCGGTTGACATAGGCTAGAACACCAAGGCTGCATCAAAATGTTGTTATGCTCTGCATAGTTATGCGGGGATTGTCTTCAGTTGTGACAAGCTCCTAGCATATCATTATCAGTCTCCAAAATCCCCCCAAAGTCGAAGTGTGGCTGCCCATGTGTTGGGGTAATCAAAAACGGTCACACACGTAATGTTCTCATCCCCAGCTGATGCATTTGTACCATAGTGTTCAAGTACTTCGGCTGTTTGGATGACCCCTGGAGTCTTTAAGCCAGGATACGACAACAACAACAACAACAACAACCACAACAACAACAACAACATGGCAGTGAATCAAGACGTGGGTTGGAGGGAGGAATGGTGTTGAGGCAAATCATGGAGTACCGTTGAGGCAAACTGTGAAAGGGACAAAACACAGAGGGTCGTTTGGGGAAATTGCGGGGACGAAATGTCGTCGGGAAGAAAACAAACAACAAACAAAAACTTGTGGTCAAAATGTTGAAGGGGCAAATTGTGGGGGGACGAATATTGTTGGATCCAAATTGTGAAGAATGAAAAATCTATGAGGGGAAAAATAATCCGTGGTGGACGAAGTGACGGAGGGGGGGGGGGGGGGGGGTCGAAGGGGGTGGGGGATGTGAGGTGAGGGCACAAAAATGTTATGCAGCAACAAACATGCTGCAATTTCTCTTGATCATCAGAAACGGCTCCAAAGAATTTTTATGTACACATTCCCATTCCCTGCCACTATTATCAGCATTACTACCACCACCACCACCACCACCACCACCACCATCATCATCATCATCATCATCATCTCTTGTCAAGCTTGCCCGGCACAGTGCTTTCATCATAGTGATGTCTGTGTTAGGTTGAACTGATGGCTTTGCCGGTCTCCACTGGCCAGGGTGGGTTGGTTATTTAGGTCTGCCGTCCACACACACACACCAGAGACGATCAGGCCAGCGGGGTAACGGGGCAGAGATGTGGGGGAAAGGCTGGGGCTTGTCACCACGACAAAGGAAAAGACATGGAGACGGGCAGCGAGAGCTTTCCGTTTGATACATTGGACGCCAGTGGGATTAGAACTCCGGGAACCTCTGACTGCGGTCTCAGGGAACTGGAGGTGGCTGGGTTATCTGTCGGCTCTGTCACATGAAGCGGGTGTTGACATCGGCTCTACCACAGTTCCGCGTGCGGATGGAATTGGCAGTGGGTGATCATAATGATGGTAGTGACGACGAGAAGGAAGAAAACGTCTTCAGTGTTGTCAGTGTTGATTATAATGATGGGTAGTGACGACGAGAAGAAGAAGAAAACGTCTTCAGTGTTGTCAGTGTTGATTATATTGATGATAGTGACGACGTCTTCAGTGTTGTCAGTGTTGATTATATTGATGATAGTGACGACGAGAAGAAAGAAAACGTCTTCAGTGTTGTCAGTGTTGATTATATTGATGATAGTGACGACGAGAAGGAAGAAAACGTCTTCAGTATTGTTACTGGTGATTATGATGATGACAGTGTGATGACGAGAAGGAAGGAAAACGTCTTAAGCCTTTTTGCCCCCCCCCCCCCCCCCCCCCACCCCCCCTTTGCCCCCGGACGAACTACTGTGGCATGTGACGTGGTGAGAGTCGTGATGTGACCCTATGCAGTCGGCTGGGCTATACATAAGCAATATGACTTGACTTGACCTGACCGGGCTATGTATAAGCAATATGACTTGACTTGACCTGACCGGGCTATGTATAAGCAGTATGACTTGACTTCACCTGACCGAGCTATGTATAAGCAATATGACTTGACTTGACCTGACTGGGCTATGTATAAGCAGTATGACTTGACTTCACCTGATCGAGCTATGTATAAGCAATATGACTTGACTTGACCTGAATGGGCTATGTATAAGCAGTATGACTTGACTTGACCTGACCGGGCTATGTATAAGCAGTATGACTTGACCTGACTGAGCTATGTAGAAGCAGTATGACTTGACCTGACTGAGCTATGAAGAAGCAGTATGACTTGACCTGACCGAGCTATGTATAAGCAGTATGACTTGACTTGACCTGAATGGGCTATGTATAAGCAGTATGACTTGACCTGACTGAGCTATGTAGAAGCAGTATGACTTGACCTGACTGAGCTGTGTAGAAGCAGTATGACTTGACCTGACCGAGCTATGTATAAGCAGTATGACTTGACCTGACTGGGCTATGTATATAAGCAGTATGACTTGACCTCACCTGACTGGGCTATGTATAAGCAGTATGACTGGACTTGACCTGACTGGGCTATGTATAAGCAGTATGACTTGACCTGACTGAGCTATGTATAAGCAGTATGACTTGACCTGACTGAGCTGTGTATAAGCAGTATGACTTGACTTGACCTGACTGGGCTATGTATAAGCAGTATGACTTGACTTGACCTGACTGAGCTATGTATAAGCAGTATGCAGTATGACTTGACCTGACTGGGCTATGTATAAGCAGTATGACTTGACCTGACTGGGCTATGTATAAGCAGTATGACTTGACCTGACTGGGCTATGTATAAGCATGTATGACTTGACCTGACTGAGCTATGTATAAGCAGTATGACTTGACCTGACTGAGTTATGTAGAAGCAGTATGACTTGACCTGACTGAGCTATGTATAAGCAGTATGACTTGACCTGACCGAGCTATGTATAAGCAGTATGACTTGACTTGACCTGACTGGGCTATGTAGAAGCAGTATGACTTGACCTGACTGGGCTATATAGAAGCAGTATGACTTGACCTGACTGAGCTATGTATAAGCAGTATGACTTGACTTGACCTGACTGGGCTATGTTTAAACAATATGACTTGACTTGGCGGTCTGTATCCAAGGAAGGGTAATAGGCGATAATGATGACGATGATGATGATGATGATGATGATGATGATTTGACCTGACTGGGCTATATATAAGCAATATGACTTGACTTGACCTGACTGGGCTCTATATAAGCAATATGACTTGACCTGACTTGTGGCATGTTGCTGACTGATGAAAATCAGGGTGGAAATAGCAAATGAGGTGAGTGGGGTGGTATCAACATGAGTACCTCGAGTCAAACAAGAAGACACCGCACCACCACTCTCTCCTAGCTTTACCCAAGCCGAAGAAAACACCGATAACAAAATAATACTAGACATGCTGAGAGCGATGAAGAGAGATGACGCTAGCGTGCTCCTGACAGTGACGATGACGGTGGTATTGAGCGTGAGACTATTTGCATCGCGCCTGTACTTTAAGCTCAGAAGAATCAACTGAGTCCCAGAGAGGCGAGCAGACAAGCGAGGCAGGCAAGGTGACGGTTGACCTTCAGCGGTGACGTCAGTCATTATCGACTCGTGCGCACGCACGTGCGTTTGTGTGTGTGTGTGTGTGTGTGTGTGTGTGTGTGTGTTTATGTGTGCTTGTGTTTTGTGTGTGTGTGTGTGTAGAGGGGCTGTAGTGGGTGTGGGAAGCAGTGGACAAGGAAGAAGAGGGAGGCAGCCAGGCAGAAGACCGCTTTTCCTGCCTGTCAGTGCGCCGTGTGTCACTGAGGGACTGACGTGCGTGAGAGGCACACGCCCAGTTAGGAAGACCTCTGGAACCAGGCATCATATCCACGGTGAAACCCGACACCTGCTGAACCGCCAGACTGTTCATTCCTCGCCGAGAGGTGAGCGGGTGGCGACGGTACCCGAGAGAGTAACAACGGTGCTGGGAGGAAGTTGATTCCAGCTTGCCTCCCCCTCCCCCTCCCCCCCCCCCCCCCCCCCCCCCCCCCCCCCCCCAATTAACAGCGTGTCTGAATTTAGATCCGGATTCAATTACATTGATATTTTTGTTAAGAGAGGAGAGACGTCAGAAACCTGATTGACGTCATTCATCGCCGTCCGCACACACACAGCGCGACGGACACGTCACGTTCTGTGGTGGTAAATTGCAGATTAAGCTTATCCTTATGTTATTCCTGGGGGGGGAGGGGTTAAAGTAAGAGGTGAGGTAATGATGCTATCACGATTGAATGTGCCAGTAGCAGAAACCAGTATTGAGGGTGTTTTCTTTTTTCTTATTTTTCATTCATTCTTGTCATTTTTTTTTTTAAACACTCTTCAGAAGTGATTACTTATTTGTCAGCATTAGCGTTCAGTATTTCTATGCTTAGAACCAACCGTTGCATGGCATTTTAAGGAATAATCGCCGTAGAAGAAGGGCTGATCAGCGTCAGGAGATGTGGCCAGTTTACATTACAGTCTGGTCCACTTGGCCGCCCTCATACAGGGGGAGATTAGAACCTCCCGCGATGTCTCGCCGTGCCTCGCTAATACCAAGCTTTTTGCTCGCCTCCAAATGCCGCAAAGAACCTGGTTCTCCTCTCGCGAGGTCCTAGCCACCTCGCGGCTGAGAAACGCCGAACTGTACGGGTGCATTGATACACGGTTTGTACCTGACGGTGAGATGAGGATGTTCCGAACCAGTGCGGACGCACAGTCAGGCACGCGCACGTACGTGCACGCGTGATACGTGTAGTTGTGGGGATGAATGCACTCAGGCAAGCGTGATACGTGTAGTTGTGGGGGGATGAATGCACTCAGGCACGCGTGATATGTGTAGTTGTGGGGATGAATGCACTCAGGCACGCGTGATATGTATAGTTGTGGGGATTAATGCACTCAGGCACGCGTGATATGTATAGTTGTGGGGATGAATGCACTCAGGCACGCGTGATATGTGAAATTGTTCGAATCAACGCTCTAATGCGCACGTAGATGCATGCATGCTATGTAAGATTGTTAGAAATTAACGGACTGATGCGCATATACATACACGCATGATATGTACAATTGTTCGAATTAACGCGCACTACGCACGTAGATGCACGCATATGTAAAATTGTCCGAATTAATTCACCCATGTGCACGTAGATGCACACATGATATGTAAAATTATCCGAATTGATGCACTCATGCGCACGTTGATGCGTGCTTGATATGTAAAATTGTTCGAAATAACGCACTCACGCGCACCTACATACACGCATGATATGTAAAATTGTTAGAATTAACGCACTCATGCGCACGTAGATGCACGCATGATATGTAAAATTGTTAGAATTAACGCACTCATGCGCACGTAGGTGCACGCATGCTATGTTCAAATTGTCCGAATTGATGCACTCATGCACACGTAGATGCGTGCTTGATATGTAAAATTGTTCAAATCAACGCACTCATGCGCACGTAGGTGCACGCATGCTATGTCAAATTGTCCGAATTGATGCACACGTAGATGCGTGCTTGATATGTAAAATTGTTCAAATCAACGCACTCATGCGCACGATTGTTCAAATCAACGCACTCATGCGCACGTAGGTGCACGCATGATATGTAAAATTGTTCGAATTAACGCACTCATGCGCAAGGAGATGCACGCATACATATGTAAAACTGTTCGAATTAACACACTCATGCGCACGTAGGTGCATGCATAATATG
>JADBJO010000349.1:730987-738487 GCA_016801955.1 Conus betulinus | reverse complement strand
CTCTCTCTCTCGCTCGCGCGCTCGCTCGCTCGCTAGTCGTTCCTGTCTTCCTATCTCTCTACCTCCTGTCTCCGACTCTGTACCCCTACCAAGAAAAGAGTACGAACACAATGATCGTTCTGCACACGCAGCAGTCACCTGGTGCGTCGTACAGCAGTGTAGATGAGGTGTTGTGTGTGTGAGAGTGTGTGTGTAAGGGATTGAGAGTAAGGGCGTGTGTGTGTGTGTGTGTGTGTAAAGGATGGGGGGGGGGGGGGATATGGGGTATGGGGTGAATGGGGGAATATGTGTATGAGTGACTGCATGTGTGTAATGCCCCCTCCCCCTCCCTCTTCCCCCACATCCCCGCGTCCCCGCTCCCTCGCGTCCTACCGATCCCCTCCTTCCCTCCCCTCCCTCCCTCCCCCTCCCTACCGCCACCAGTCTCTTCCTTCATTCAAGGAACGCTGTTTGTGGACTCCACCCCTCCGCCAAGCTCATTATTACTATTGTTAAAGACCACCAACGCATGGAGACGACCAACGCATACAATTAGGTCTAGGTAGGCAGTGTGTGTGTGTGTGTGTGTTGGGGGGGGGGGAGGGGGCAGGGGGGGGGGGGGGGGGGGCTCTTGAAGAACCCTCTGTGTCTGTACTTAACTCCACCCTACCATCCACGCCGCCCCCTTTCTACCTATTGAAAGGCAGCCAACCAGGGTTCCTGCATTGGTGGGCTGCACGGACATACGCAGAGTCAGTGTGCGGCTGCCGGGAACGGTGAAGACAGACCGACTGCAGAGTGAAGTCTATGTTGACTGGCCAGGCGATGGCCGTTCTTGCCTTTTTTATTCGATGGGGGAGGGGGGGGGGGGGAACAAACCAGACGAAGAGAAGACAACTTCATTCACACCAGAGAAAGTTCTCTGCTCACAATCACACCCACATCCCTACACTGCGAGCATAGTTTGTACATGAAGGCTTCCCCCCCCCCCCCCCCCCCCCACACCCCCACCCTCATCTCCACCCAAGGTTTTATGATAGACCGTAAGGGTTTGGAACAGGGTTGGGGTTATGTTAGTTTAGGGCGTTAGTGGGTTGTGGTGAGGAACGGGTTAGTAGGATCTTACATGCCTCATATTTACCGTTTCCCGCCTTCAACAGAAAGTATCACTATAGGGGATAAAAGGAAAAAAACAATTATGATTGGGAAAACACTCGCAGATTTTCAGAGAAAACACACACACACACACACACACACACACACACACACACACACACACATTCATTTTTTATCGTTTTTTGATGGTGTTAAGACATCAGATGATGGGGTGGGGGTGGGGTGAGGGGGGGACCCATCCTGTGATCATAATCGGAGTGCAGTGAAAGCAATTCATTATGGCAGCAACTTCCGGCTTGCAGCTTCCTGTGCCATTGCAAAGCTTTCCATCCATTTATTTCACACTTTCAACACGCATACGGAATAGTCCTAGCTGCCTTTTTTTTTTTTTTTACTTTTTTTTTTTTTTCTAATCGATCTAATCATCTGTTTTCGTGAATCACAGCTGTCTGCTTTTATGAATCATAATGAAGTTTTCATGAGTCGTCGTCATCTGTGTTCATGGGGATCAGAGTGAGCCACGATGTCAGATACTGTCGGGGCAGGGGGAGGGCGGAGGGAGGGGGAGGGGCAGGGAAGGGGGGGAGGGGGAAGGGTTTTTGGGGGACAAACGAGAAAGTTTGAAGCAACAGTACCAAGCGTTTGTCGATCTCCCCGCTCTTTCTAGCAGGCCTACAGCGCCACCTGAAAGGATAATCTGGCAGTGGCAGGTAATTAGATAGATCAGCATCCCTTTCCTTTCCCCCCCCCCCCCCCCCCCCCCCCCCCCCCCCCCCCCCCAGTTCGCCGTGGAGGATTTCCTGGCATATGCCCCAACGACGTCCTCCACATCTGCTGGTATCAGCGATGGGCGGTCACTTTCTCTGACATGACCTGAAGGGGGGGGCTGGCTGGCGGGCGCAAGTGGGGTAAGACGGTCAGGACCTTGTTTCCCAAGATCCAGGGGGTTCGGTCCCCACTCGAGACGGCCGCTTGGGAAGGGATTTTTCTCTTGTATTGGGGAGTGAACATCTGCGCAAAACGCAAGTCCTCCTCCTAGTCCTGTGGTTAAGACTTTGCACTGAGCTCCCCCCCCCCCCCCCCCCTCCCATGAGTGAGCGTAAGTGAAGAAAAAAAATGTTCCACGCATGTTCCGTCCCATGCCACCTGACAGAGAAGACTCGGCCAGGGCGTGAGAGTGGGGCATGGAGAGGTTTGTGCGACATGCTTGTCTGGTGATTGATAACCGTTTGCGGATGTTGTCTTGGGACACGAGTGAAGATAAGGGTTGTACTGGCGCTGTAAAGGGCAGACGCCTAGATAAGCCAACGTGTGTGTGTGTGTGTGTGTGTGTGTGTGGATTAGCATCTGGCGTTTGTTCACTGAAGGCCCACTTTGTCGGTTTATGGTTGATGAATGAGCCCATGAGCCACATTGCTCTCTCCTCTCTCTTCTCTCTCTCTCTCTCTCTCTCTCTCTGTTCTCTTTCTCCCACCACCATCTCTCTCTCTCTTCTCTCTCTCTCTCTCTGAAATTGAGCATAATTTGTACTATATTGCACAATTGTTGAACATACACATTCTCATACACACGCATACCGCGCGCGCACGCACGCCTCGCTCCCTATCACTCTCTCTCTCTGGTCTCTCTCTCTCTCTCTCTCTCTCTCTCTCTCTCTCTCTCTCTCTCTGCGCGCGCACTCTCCGCAGCCTCGCACACACACACACACGCACACCCACACACACACAAACCACACTCAGACACACGCGCAAGCACGCGCACTCACACACACGCACGCACGCACGCATGCACACACACGCACGCACGCATGCACACACACACACACACACACACACACAACACAACACACACACACACACAACACACCCACACACACACACACACACACACACACACACACACACGTGCCTCAGTGTAAAGCGAAGCTGTGAGACTGTGATTTTCCATCGGCAGACAGCCAGTCTCTGCCTACCATTACATTTACGCGTGCATTGGTTTTGTTGTTGTTGTGTTGTTTATTGCTTTGTTTTTCAATTTGTAATGGAATACAGGCTTGAACAGTTACAAACTATTACGTTTTTTTGGTGCTAAAGCAAAGAAGAAAAATATTGGAAAGAACCCACTCTCGATTGGAGAAGAAGAAGAGATCAAGTTTGCGTTTCCAGCTGCACTAACATTGGATATTTTGCGGCAGAGATGCCAAACGACAGCGGTGAAGCGGAGAAATTAACGAACACTGATTTACAAAGCCCGATGGTGGCCCCTGGCGGTCGGCATGACAACAATAAGCAACGCGATTTGATTTGATCCTGATGAAGAGCCGAGTTGGTTCACTGAAGGCCCCACTTTGTCGGTTTATGGTTGATGAGGGAAGGCCATTGCTTCTCTCTCTCTCTCTCTCTCTCTCTCTCTCTCTGGGTTTTTTCCCCCTTTCCTTACGATTTTCCTGTTCTTATAATTCTGTTTTATGAAGATCAGTGTTTATACGTAAAATATAGGGGTGGGGGGTATGAAGGTCAGTGTTTATCCGTAGGATATGGGGGACGGGGGTGGTGGAGGGAGGGGTAGGATGCAGTGGATGATAATGTTGGAGGACTGTGAGGACAAAGACGTCTGAACAGTTTGTGTCTCATAGCTGTTGAAAATGACCGACTTTCTCCGGAGTCAGCCGCTTTTGCTTGATCGGGGGGGGGGGGGGGGGGGGTGTATTATTTCAGGTTTGGTCACAGCGTGCGTGCGTGTGTGTGTGTGTGTTTGTGTGTGTGTGTGTGTGTGAGAGGGGGAGAGAGGAGGAAGTCAAATCCACCCACGCCGTTGATCTTGCAAGACAGGAAGGCGAAGATGGAAAACGCGCTGCGCACTGATTGGAAGGTGGAAAAGGTTTTGAGGGAAAAGAAAACGTGACATTGATTGAGGTCATCAAACAAGAAAAAGATTTTAAAAAAAAAAAAAAAAAAAAAAAAAAAAAAAAAAAAAACGTTGATAGAGATCGGGGAGAGAGGAGGAAGCGCTTGCGGAGTGGTGGGCCGAAGAGGGTTTCAAACTGACAACCTTCGGAATGCCCCGTCTGGCTGTCCGGCAAGGGGCGAGTGATAATGATTGCTGGCCCAGCGCTGGTGGGTCGGGGGGGTCGGGGGGGGGGGGGGGGGGGGAGGGGCTGCAGCGGTTCCCTGACCAGCCAGTCTGACCGGTCATGTCCCCCCCCCTCCCCCCTCCCCGTCCATGCCTGCTTCCCTCCCTGCCTGCCATCCAGCCCGGCTCCTTAACGGCTGACCTGTTGCGCGGGCAGAAATAATGATGGACGGATCGATCCGTGCCTGGCACCACCAACCAAAGCCGATTCTGGGGGTCATCATACTGGGCTGGGACCTGGGAAAGCACACACACTCAGAGAAAGAAGAGAAAGAGGTGTGTGTGTTGGGGGGGGGGGGGGGGGTGGAGGAGGGGGGCGAGAGAGAGGCAGACGAGAGAGAGACAGATAAGACAGACAGAGAAAAGAGACAGAGAGAGACAGAAGAGAGACAGAGAGAGAACGAACTCTGAATGTTTTAATGAACAGGCCATTGGCCCATGTCATAGTGGGCTGTCACAAAGTATATATAGCAGTAGAACTATTGGACATATGGCATGAACAACGCAGGGTGTTGTACTCAAATTCCAAACATTTCACTTTGGTTCAAAATACTGTGTGCCGCATCTTAAAAAGCCTTGTCTAGAAAAAGTGCAAGGCGGACATTCAATGATTTGTGTTCAGATGCAAAACAACATTAGAGAGAGAGAGAGAGAGATGGTTTTTGAGCTGTCCGGCACGGGCAAAATGTTCTCCTTGACTGCACTCCCATCTCCATACCCCTGCATCTCCCCCCCCCCCCCCCCCCCTTTCCCATCCCTCCACTACTGTCTTATGTGTTTGAGTTCCCTGAGGAAAAATAAGAGCTGCGGCAAGGCAAAAGCGGTCTTGGAAGTCCGTCATAGCGGCTCTTGACGGGCCTTTTCAGCTTGGCTCATGGTATCCCGGCTGTCTTCGCTTCGGATGCCAGCACAGCCACAGCGCCACAATGAGATTTTGGCACTAAATCACTTATTATATAATCAGGTGTATCATATCAGCGTTTTTGAGGCCCACCATAAATCTGAGCCAGCGTTTTTAATGCTAAACTGATAATAACTGACCAAAAGAAACAACTCCCCACCGAGTGTTTGCCTTGTTTCGAGTGATCTTCACCGATGAAATGACCATCTTCATAATACTGTACGTGACCTTTCCCCTTAGTTGACACATATTGAGGCCTTGGCGCTAACCCCGTGACCCTATCTTGGCGGCCAGCCTCAAGAGCCCCAAATAATCCCATTCTTTTGATTTTAATCCGTCTGCTTGGAACCACCTGGCTGGTACCTTGACAGCCATGTGGAAGAAAATGAGGAGACTCTACTTTCAGACATAAATAAATAGAAAAATTCTCCAAACAATCCAGTTGCGCCCAGTCTATAAATAATCGACCCCTTAAGCAAAGGCCTTGGCGCCTTGTCGCATTGATTTTTGGTGGTGTGCAGCCACAGGCGCCAAGTCTGTGGAGAGGACATCCTACCAGTCTCTCTCCCGTCTGGGTTCTGCCCTGTGATGCTGTTGATAGGAGACTTTAGCGGTGTGTGACCTGTCCATCCTCATCTCCTCTTCTTTATCTTTGTATCTTTGTATCTTGCTTTGTTTCTTCCCATACGGTTTTGTTTGGTTCCCTTCCCTGTTTGTTTTTTTTTTTTTTTTTTTAAAGAAAGTGATTTCTGAGCATCTAATTGTTGAGAGAGGAAACGTAGGCACTTGATGTTATTGGAGTGTGTGCCCTTCAGGGCATACTTACCACGTTTATCAGGCGGGTCTGGGATTGGTGTTCTGGTGTTTTTCCTTTCTGATTCTCTCTGTTTTTTTTTTAAGTTAGCTCATGTTTTTTACCTATCCGATTAGGTGTTTAATATGATGTTGGCAGTCTTTGTGTGATTATATTTACACACCGACACACCTGCACACACACATATAACACGCACGTGCACGCACACAGTTAATTGTTCAAAACCCCACCGTTCTCTCTCTCTCTCCTCTCTCGTCTCTCTCTCTCTCTCCTCTCTCTCTCTCTCGCTCTCTCTCTCTCTCCCTCCCATCCTCCTCCCATCCCCTCTCCCTCTCTCCGCGCTTCTCTCTCTCTCTCCCCTCTCTCCTCTCTCTCTCTCGATTAATCTCTCTCCCTCTCTCTCTCTACTCTATCTCCCTCTCTCTCTCTCTCCTCTCTCTCTCTCTCCAACCACCACCACATGATTAATGTGAAAAGACATAAAAATGAAAGTGCTACTGCTTGATAAACCCTGAAGCGTTTTTTCCAGGTCTCTGAACCAATACAGCAGACCACACTTCCTGCTGGACTTTTGTTGTTTTCCCAGGTCCTCTTCTGAACCATACAGCAGACCAGACGTTCCTATTGGAGTTTGTCGTTTTCCAGGTCCTCTGAACCATACACAGCAACAGATTTTCCTGGTGGAGTTGTCGTTTTCCAGGTCTCCTCAGGTCTCTGCAACCATACAAGCAGACGCCAGACTTCCTGGTGGAGGTTGTCGTTTTCCAGGTCTTGAACCATACAGCAGGACCAGATTTTTTTCCTCTGGTGGAGTTGTCGTCGTCACCAACCAAAGAATATTTTCAAATCTATGCCCACCCTCCCCTCTCAAAACCCCCCCCCCCCCCCTTTCCCCCTTCCCCCTCTTAGGACGGTGCGAAAGTCGCAGGCTTCGACTATCTATGACACAGAAAAAAATTGCGTCACGGTAAATGCGTGCCGCCTTTCGTTCTTATCGGCCTACCTCCCTTCCCCTCTCTCAACCCTCCCTCCCCATGCTGTGCGATACTACGCAGCGTGGGATGTGCGTTCTAACAATAGCCCGTCTCACCCCCCCCCCCCCCCCCCCCCCCTCTCTACCCCGCGACACAAAGGCATGTTGCCGCGCTCTCTCACCCCCCCCCACCACCCCCCCCCCCCCCCCCCCCTCCACCACGTGCGGCCTTATTCACAAAGGCAATCACCCCGCGATCCCCGTGCTCGCAGACACCTACATGTGCTCGCGGACACCTATGCGGACGCATAAATTAACTGGCGCTCACGGACACCTATACGGATGCATAAATTATCCCGTGCCGATTAGGTTCAACAATTTCCGAGGCGATTGGTTACAAGACTAAATCCCTCCCCCCTCTCACCCCTGATTGGTAAATGACAGGTTGTCAAAATTTGATTTGGCAAGTGAGAGAATTCATATACCAGGCACACACAGGCGCAACTTCACTGACCCCTCAGGACTGCCTGTAGACAAGAAATGATTATTTTGTGTAGTAGTTTTGCTTGCCATCATATGGCAAAA